>VOMN01052410.1:0-10895 GCA_014899125.1 Orchestia grillus | reverse complement strand
CACAAGGAACAGTAGTGGCCCCAGCACTGAACCCTGCGGGACTCATTCCACAATAAATATCTGAAATTTATGTTTTAAAATTTTTAGAGATGCTTCTTCGCGGAATAATCCGAACCTTACCTATTGAAGATATTCAAAGGAACCGAGCGGGCAAGATTAACGCTGGCGAAAACGAGCTCACCACTTGCAATTGCATTCAATCGAATGAGTGTTCATAGGGTGTCCGGGCCGTGAGTTTCCACGGAGTTTAAGGCTGTGTGCCCGACGGCGACCACGAGCGATTGGGCGAAACACCACGATTGGGTGTTTCAGAATTATTTGAATAAACTTCAACAAAACGTTTGTTCGGTTACCTAATCACATTTTACTCAATCACAAATGCTTAATTATGGAGTTACGTAGATTTGAATGTTACAGCGTATTGATAGCAAAATAAGAAATCTAGGCCAGAACAAGTTCATTAGTATGAAAGAACAATACAGAGTTAGAAGGAAGGTTTGGTATTCACAGTAGGTGTTTGAAATCCCGTCCGTCTGGTGTGACTCCTGAACTCGTGTCGAAGACACCAGGAATTTCACTGATCCTTGTAGAGACGTAAATAATCCTGCCGATGAGATCATCTTCGGACGGAACTGCTGTTTCGTATACGAAAGTCTTCAGGTGTCCCTACAAGTAAAATTCTAGGAGCGACATGTCAAGACACTTTGGTGGCCAGGAGATGGGTTTGCTGCGACCATTCCAGCGGTTTGGATACCGATCATCCAGGAACTGCCTAACAACGATCCATAAGGTGAGCTGGAGCAATACATGTTACAAGCCACGGGCGTAAACAGTAATCAAGTGATAAAATAATGCCAAGTAGAATGAAATTTTTTAATTTTAACATTGGATTATATAATAATATGATCATGCCAAAGTAACTTATGTTTAATAACGTTAAGCTACTTGCTCCAAACAAACGGTTAAACTGGCCCGTGCTATGATCAGATCTGAGACAATAACTCATAGACGTAATAATTCATCGGAGAAAATAGTACGCAATACTACCGGAGGGCAGCATCATGCAGCAGCATGAGGTAATACTGTCCCGTCGCTCAGATTTCCGCCTTTCAGATGCCTCGTAGGTGTAAGAGGCCTCATTAGTTTCCCCAGACGATTACAATAGTGATTCCTCTCTATTTCTCTCATCAAACAAATCAACTAAGAAGAACAGGTACGCACCACAACCCCATCAAAGCAACATCGAACTTTGGCAATTTTGCCCCCATGTCCACTCTGGTAAACTTAGATGTGTCCTATTTCAATCAGTTTTGAATCACACGGCTGTAAACGAAAGTGTGATTACACTTTTTTTCTGAGTTTGAAATTTGGTTCCTGCGTTGCAACGTTATCAAGCGACTAAAATTCCAAGATTACACAAAAAACGATCGAACGCAGACGTATACGAGCCGTACAGAGCGACTAAAGCAGTTTAAACTCGCAAACAAAACGAGGTCAAAGAAATTAAAGAACGTGTGCCAAATTAGAGCGATTCAATGGGAGAACTTGCGGAGTTCGGCGCAAATCAATGGACATCGAATGAATTCATTCCAGGACTTGTATGTCATTTCGCACAGTTGCAGAAAAGGTCAGCAAATTTGAAACACAAAGAAAGTCTCAGGCAAACGCCAACAATAATGGCAACGTCAATTCTAATGGACGGCAAAACGAGAAAAGATGCCGCCGCCAAGTCGCAAAATGCGTCTCAAATATCGCTTTTTAACACGTCTCCGGAACTGGATGCTCTTGTAGGCAATTCTCACCGTAGTAGATAATCTTTTTAAGCCCATTAAAGGTAAATGCAGAGTACTGTCCCTACCATGTTAAATGTATAATGAGTTGTTTCCTGCTTTCAAGATTGACTTATCTGAAAATCATTTTAATAGATGAGCAAAATAAAAGAACGGCTAATGAGGTAGAAAACGATATTTAAACGAGAATCAGAATCTCTTACTGTAAATACGAAATTAAACATTTGTGAATGATGGAAGCACAATGCACATTTTCGAAAGAATTTCAGACATCTGAAGTGCATAGTGTATGTATTAGAGAGTACTGATCTACAGGGTGAGTGGTAAGAATTTTTCTTTTGAATGCGATGATAATAGACTAAATCGAATCGTGGATGTAGAATAGCAAGCTCACACTTGTAGTGACTTTTTATTTGAATACGGTACTTTTTAGGAAATATTCCGGGATAAATAAATCAGCTAAATTCAACTTCCGGTTCTCTATGTACGATGTTTGATTTTTAGACGTTCGTCTATTGTCAACCTGACCTAAAGTAGATATCAAGAACTTGCTTTACACTCGTTGAGAATTTCCAAGTTCTTTATAGTTTCAAATTCCATCCTTCGAGAATTAAAACAAAAAGTACTTCCACTCGCGCTATTTTTCAGTTTTTTGGATGATAAAGTTGCACCTAACTTTTGCTTTACAAGAAAATCAATATAAACTTTATATTATTCTCAGCATATCGTGATGAGCAAAAACTTTAACTTCGGGCATCGCGTAGAAAAATGCTTAACCACGAACGTCTCGTATCTCCTCAAGGGAAAACTTAGGGTGGTGAACGAAAACTTCCTTCATCAGGACGCGAAGAAGTCAGCTTCAAATTGCATTATTTAGAAACTCGTAAGGAGTTGGTCGGCACCTAGAGCCCCCACGACTTCCGTGACTGGAAATGAGTACGAATTATTCAAACAGTTATGAGCGCAATTCGTTTTGCAGCTCAAACTTCACAAATATGAGCAGGGGCACAAATTTCCCTCGAGCTTTTGACATAGCGTAGAAGGATTGAAAATGTAACCGTCACCTTGAGCGTCACACGGCATTTATTTCCAACAACAGCATGTGTTCCTCGACGTATGGCGTTCATTGGAAAATGTAAATTACGGCGGGCATGCAACCGAAAGTCTGCAGCGAATAACCTCTCGTAAATAAGGTGATGCAGATATTCAAGTACTTGATTAGTGTGAAACAGTACAAAAGTTTGTGCACTTCTGATTTCAGGCCATTTAATTCGCCCGAAATTATACAATTTTCCGATAATAGCATTGAACTAAAAAATAGTTTTTTATTTATTTATATTGCAACAAAATTAAATACACAGCTCAACCCTCAAGTAAAAATCTTGTGCTGCCTAAATCAGGTAAGAAAGTGGGCGGCTGAAGCACTCGCGCTGACCCAGATTTAGTCGTCTCTGGCCTGGAAATAGCCCGCTCCTGCCGCTCATGGTGGTATCAACTACCAATATTTACCCCTAAAAGAACTTCCATTTTTACATGTTAGTTCAAGTCAGGATAGCATATGTTGAATGCAAAATATTAGTCATTTTTCACAAGACAAATACAGTAATTATTTTTTCAGCCTAATAAAATGCTCAAATCAACTCGAACTATGTACGTTATAGCAATAGAAATAGTTCGAATTCTCTAGCCTTCAATGGAATCTACGTAAACAGAAAATAACCTACAATATATTGGGCTGTCCGGAAAGTTTGTGCCGATTTTTGAATGAAAGAAAATGGTCAATAAATATCAGCGGTAACATTTTTAATCAACCAAATATGAACCATTTTCTCGTGCAATGCATCTCCATCTTTTCCTTAAACTTGGAAATACCCTCTTCTCAGAATTTCGGGGGTTTCATGCCAAAGAATTCATCAAGGATCTTTTTAAGTCAACCAAGGAATTGAAATTTTTACCATTAAGACTATTCCGAAAAGACCTGAATAAGTGGAAATCCTAAGAAGCTCTATCTCGTGAATATGGAGGGTGGGGTAACACATCCCCGCAAAGCTACAGCAATTTTTGTTCGATTTCCCAAGAAACGGATGGTCTTGCATCATCCTGATGGAAAACGACACCTTTCCTGCTGGCCGCTTCTGGAGGTTTTTCTTTAATTTCTGCCTTTAAATCGTCCAGTTGTGTGCAGTATTTCTCAGAACTATTTGTCCGGTTACTTGGGAAAAGCTCATAGTACAGAATTCCTTTCGAATCCCACCAGACATGAAGGAAAATTTTCTTAGGGTGAAGACCCGCTTTTGGAGTGGTTTAGAAAGGTCACTAACTCCAGTATTGTTTTCATCGTAGATCCCGGTAAACAGTGCATTTCTTATCTCAAGTCGCAATTTGTTTTTAAAAAAGTGCGTTTTCATTCCGTTTATAGGGCAAATCACACATAGATATGCGATCAAAAAGATTCTTCTCACCCAAGTCATATGGCACCCAAACATCGTAGCGATTTGGGAGCCCAAGCTTTACCAGGTGCTCATGAACGACGGATTTTGATAGTTTGAGGCCTTCTGCCAATTCTCGGGCTGAGCAATGTGGGTTATTCTTAATTAATGATTTGATTTGGTCATCATCTATAGAGGATGGTCTGCCTGATCGCTCTTTATCAATAGGGTTTTATTCTCTAGCTCAGAACCTCGCAAACCTCTTCCGTACAGTTCATTCGGGTGAAGTAATCATCACCATAAACTGAGCATATTTCTTCGGTTCTTTGTGAGGAATTTTTTCATCATGTAAATAGAAAAGTATTACGCGCCGAAAATGAATTCATTTGAAAGGGTTACAGAATTATCCCAGGTTATAGTATCTCAAACCTTCTTCCGCGAAAATATAGCTTGAAATGGATGTGTAGTCAGATCCTGTTTTTATGACTCAATCATTTACTAAAATAGGTGTAAAAATTATTTACTCAAAATTGGCTCGAACGTTCCGGACGACCTCATAATGTTTCCAAATAATATCAGTCAAAAACGTTCGACAGCGACAACAACATCATATCTCTCCATAAATGTTGCTTCAGACAATTAACTTATTCGTTTAGCGACTCGGTTCATTTGATCGAACTATCGAGCTGCTCTAACCTCTACTTCTTTTGGAGCACAATCCACGTACACAATAATAAAATCACACGCATGAGACCACGCAATCCTGTGTTAGCCACTAAGTGTAATTTCAATCAAGCGTCTAAATAATTTCTAAGATATTTATGGCTTAATTTATTTACCGTCTTCTTTATTGTTTTAGTCGAGTATCGCCTTATTTATTTATTTATTTATTTAACGCCTTATTCAGTTCTTCATCCTAATTACGTGAGCCGTCAACTTATCGCCAATTTTTTTCTGATTTTTGATTCTGATACTTGATTGCTAGAATATCAGAATAAAACTCTTGACGATATTAATCAACCTTTCCCACACTGTACAGGATGCGGTAAAGTCCCCAGACGTTGTTCAACTTAAAATCAGTATAAGTTTAAAGCTCCTTCAAGTATGTAGTATTTGATTTTCAAAAAGGGTATGCCAATTTTTGTAATTTATGAAAATCAGTAAAGTCATACAATTATTGAACTTCATAGATCGAGTGTTGAAGTTTATTGTCATTAAACAGCACAATGTGGCGAAATCTACCGTTTTCGTTCATGTGAACAAATTAATGAACTTCGTGCTGACAAAGACCGTCGCAGAAACGCCGGTGCTTATGTCGCTCGTATCCTCAGAGGCATGGAGGCCATGCGCGAGAGGGTCAGAAGAAATCCAAAGTAATCCATAAAGAAAATGGCAAAACAGGCGAATGACAGCAAAAAATAAATGAGAACCATCGTCGAAACTGCTCTCAAACTTTCTCTTTTCAAGCTGAAGAAGCGCCTACAATTCACCAACCTCCAGAAACAGAAACGAGCCAGCAGAGCGCAGCTTTTTCTGTCCGTCCTCAAGGATGGCTCGCGAGGGATATAGATTGTCTTTCCTGATGACAAGAGATTCACAGTGGAGGAAAATTCAGTCCATAGAATGACATAGCGCTGGGAAAGCAGCCTGAAGATATTCCTGATGGCACGAGATATGTTAACTGTCGTCAAAAGCCGGCCTCCGTCATGATTTTAAGCGGCTCCTCCCAAAACGTGCAAGTCTACCATAATTTTCGTTTAAGAGAGTTCTAAAGTGAATTCGAATTTACGTATTCTTGTTATTTTGGTTCATACCTTTTGAAAATTGAAGGAAAACTTCAAGAGAGATGATTCTACCTTGCAGCAAGACGCCTTTGCACACCCCCGAAAAAACTCACAAGTGTGTCAAGTCAATTTCCTCAAGTTCTAGAGTAAGGAAATGCAGCATTTGTCTTCCTTCAATTTGAATTTTTTGGACTACAGTGTTCGATCTAAATTAGAGGTTGTTGCCAGTTCATCCCTCCATACAACTATCGGACAACTTGAAAATGTCCCTGAAGAAGGCATTCGACAAAATTTTATATAAGTTGCGTGCATCAATTGAAAACTCCAAAAGAAGACTTTAGAGTAATTCAAGCCACAAGAGACCCACCGAAAAATAGACCCAGACTATGCTTTATGGTACTGTTAGTTAAATAAAACTGGCTTCTCTTCAAAAATGTACAACGATTCTGAAATGAGACCCAAAGGGCATCGTGCTTTTCGAAAAATCATAAAATTGACCATATTAAACTGGGTGTTGCACATGTCACAGTGTTCTCTGATGCCCCATAGTGAACTGGGTAACACATTCATGCGATAGCTCACACCCAAACTCCCAGCTACCCTGCAACCAAGAGTACGGGCAGTCATCCCAATGTATTTTGGTGCGTTAAAACTGGTGGTGTACGACAAAACTTACAAACTAGGAAATTCGCATCGCAGCAGGTAGCTCATCTTTAAAACGAAAACAATGTGCCTAGATAAACCCATTTACTGAATTGACTTTAAAATCTATCGGTGAAAAGTGGTGGCTGAGCAAGGCTAAGATCTCTCTCCTTCCTCTGCCCGTGGACCAAAGTATTTTGAAGAAACAAACTTGTTACTACCCCTAGGAATATCCTGGCAATCCATCCCTTTAAATTCCCTTTCCAATGATCTATTGATTTTACGTTCAATAAGAACAATAGAGAATACATTACTGCGAAAAATAGTCGCAGGAAAAGCAAATTTATCATTCAAAGCTTGACAGGTGGTGAACATATTGAATACTGTATATGTGAAAAGGTTCTAATACTGTTTATTTTGAAGACGTACGGTACAAAACTGTAGAAACTGTCACCCAAACTTGTGGAGGACTTTATTCTAAACAGTCTACATTCGAACTTGTTCTGATCTAAGCACACTTGACAATTCAGAAACGCAAGTTTATTTATCTTCACCTTCTATTCTAAACCTGTTTTTATGTTCGCTATTCAAACAATTTAAGAAAGGCGTAGCATTAGACCTACATACACCGAAATAATAAAATTATCTATAGGTCAACAACATTTTATTATTTTTCTCTATCGTGAGTATTAAGAATTTACTTACTCGGGGTACTTTCTTAGCATCCTGTATACATGTATACAAATGGAAAATTTCTATATAACATCTCCCCTCATGAATAGATCGCCAAGGAATCTTTATAAAACTTGATAAAATACAGTATCTTCTTTTGTCCGTTGAGTCAGTACCTCAAATCAAAATTATTTTTAATTACTTGAAAATAAAGTTAATAAGGTATAGTCCACAAACTTCAGTTATAACTTATCGCAGTTCGACACTATATAATTCTGAAGAGCATTTTACAAGTTGAACGGAAAGTTTCAGCGAGACGAAAACATTAAATTAGTACGCAAATGTGTCAAAAATACTCGTCCAAGATATCGGTTGAGCAGGACACCAGCATCCTCTTCGATAGAAAGCAAAGAGGCGGTAAAAAATGAAGCTAAACCTACGCAATTGGAGAACTACTCACATTGGGTTCCTATACAACGGGTGTTGCTCTTGATACCATTGAGCTGAGCACAGATACACTGATAAGGATAGGAAATATATACACAACCCCAAGCGAAACAAGAATCCTCAGAGTGACTGACATGTTAGCCTGAACATGCACCATTGTGTCGCCGAGCAATAATTACGCCGTCAAATATCAGTACACCGGAAGAAGGAGTTCAATGGGATTATCTAATGTCTGACCTCGAACAATTGAATTAACAAACACAATAATTGCAATCGAAGTTCTAAACGCGGTGTATCTGCAGATTGGACGTAATGAGCTCTATAATTTTGTGATGAACTTGCCCTGCTGAGCTATAAATCCGGGTTTCTCGCGATAATAGCCAATTACGGATAAAAATAGGTTTCATTGAAACATTCTCAATACATCTAACGTATTTCATTTGAATTTTAGGGACACACAAATGGAACGCATGGAAAACCAGTAATAAATTAGTAAAGGTTCTCGTGTTGCTATACACGGTTATGAATGCGATCATGCGTTTGAGCCTTTGTTTAAATTTTGAAGGTTTTTAGTCCCTCTCATTACATTTTTTTCAAAATTACCGAAGAACCCAAATCCATACGAAATGGAGCTCGGCAGTTCTATTCCATACTAAGCTCTGTTACGATAATCACCACCTATTCACATTTGAAACCTCCGTTTTTACATCATTACTACCAGATTAGCATACGTCTTTACTAATCGACTCCCCTTTTTTAATCTAAATAGCCGCGACGTAAGTATTTAGTGATCAAGACTATTTCCTAATTGATAACCACTTAGAACAGATACTGATACAGTACAGATGCGTATATACTGCACTTGAGAAGTCCAGGGCTGCTCGATCAAGGAAACAAAACCGAGGGGAGCTCGTCGCTCGCTCCCTTCACTGCACGATCCGGTATTCCAGAATTCACGACACGAGTATTGGCATCAACTAACCAAATTCGTAAAAGGAAAATACTTTGTCAGTCTCCTTCATTGGTCTATTTGCTCGAGAAAACCTTTTCACGAAACTCGAAAACTCGCGAGTGTAAAGTTTGCATTTCTGATCGTACAATTCGGGAATGGTTTTCGGCGGAATTAAATCTGAGCTCACTAACAGAAGATAACTCGCCTGACGCTCGGCAGCTCAATGACTACAACAAAGAAAATTGGGTTGCGTAGTCACACATAAAATGCACTCCTAATTAATCGGTCATTTATTTCTGGATCGAGTGAAATCGGCGGTAGCAGATGAGGGATCCCCCACATCAATTATTCTCAACTTTGGAACTCGAGTGCACTCAGATACTCTCGGTTAATTCCATGAAGTCAGTGAAAATACTGAAGACATAACTTGATTTTCCAACCCTTAGCGAACGAATTAGGAGACAGAAGACAAAATTAAGAAGACAATATTCGTGGACCTAAATTTCCAGTCGAAAGGAGTGCAACAAAAATTCGAACAAAAGTATTAAAGCATTTTAATTGACACCACAATAAAAATGTTTTAATAAAGCTGAGCATACGCTCACGATCAGCTAATTTCAACATGCGTACGAGCTTCGTTGGAATAACGAGCTTAACCTGGAGGAGTCTTAACACTTCAAAAATACTGTTGACAATTTGTTACGTTGACTCACTATCTTGTTACCAAATAACTCAAAGGGGACTTTCTCCGTGCAAATCCAAAGTCCTCAGTTATAATCAAGAGCTCGGGTACGATGTCGTTCGTGGACACCTGTTGCCATGAGACGGCTCACAATTTAGCATTTTGTATTATGGTGAGTGCATCTCATCTTCATCTCTTCAATTGATGTGTAAGGTATTCCATATGACAAATAAAACCAACTAAGTAAAGGAAAATCCAGCGACATCCCACTTTTAAAACAAAATGCAAGAAACTATGGAACTGTTGCAAGAAACTAGCGAAATGCAAGAAACCATTACTTAGGAATTATACCGTCAGATGAACACAATTAGTAAATTAATAGTTGCTTAAGCACGCGTTGTTTTAATTAACAGAGGTACTTATAGCTAATACTTTATCTTAAGTTCAATGAACAATAACTAGTTCAAAACACTTCAGCCATTTTCGAAGCAAAAATTATCAGTTAAAAATCTATCAGCGTCTCAATAACGATTAGAATTTCATGCTGTCGAAGGGTCAAGTCACTCAAAATTGCCTCGATTTAGAACATGGATGCTCTGACATTCTTTACTGCTGAATATGGAAGCATGCAAGTCGTCATCGAATTATTTCAAGGAGCGCGGTGTCGCCACTAATAAGGAAAAAATCTCAACGCGTGATGATAAACATAAGCCTCATTTCATTTCACGACCGATCTACAGACACCAAGCTGACAATAGATGATTGCGAACAGAAAAAAATTCACTGGTATAAAATTACTTGTCTAATAATACAAATCAGTCCAACGTGAAGATGTTTCATAGAAACGACAAAAATTAACAATCCAGAATTACAATTTCATATCACACATATGTTCTAAAAATCGTCACGTAACCGGCATAAATCCATAACTTATTCCACAACATGTCAAGCAGGGAACAGATATCAGGAATAATCAGAATCGCACAACTGGAAAAATCTTCAAAATATTTCCTCGTTCGTTATGAAAATTACTTTCAAATCTTTAATTCATTCGATGTATTTACTCCTTCATTGTCATTGCAGTTGCAAATTTTACTAAAACATAATCTTCGCATTCCAGTTCAAAACATCGTACGAATGAGCAAACACTACAATCTCATAGTTTAAATAGAGCTTATGCGCGGTAATTACCATGCACAATTTGTTCTTTGCCGAGCTTCGAGTTAGCGGATTTTTAAGGTGCCGAAAGTCGGCTCCGGCAGCATGGGAGGCGGGAGGCGTCTGGGCGACCGGCCACTCCAAAATGAATGCGTTTTAACGTTGCAGTAACTGGTTTATCCAGTAATATTAGTTGTCCGAAAAAAAAAATTACACGGTATTTTACCAAAACAGACTTGGTAAACTGCATTGAAGAACTCTCTCCGACATCTGCTGCGGAGCCCAACAGGATCCCCAGCCATCCTGTTGAGAAACTGCAAAGAGCAGCTCAAGAAACCT
>VOMN01052395.1:0-11667 GCA_014899125.1 Orchestia grillus | reverse complement strand
GCCCTGGAGCGACGCTTCAATCGACCATCCGCGACGGCAGTCAACACGAGTCCTGGAATGCTAGATAACACTACCGGAAATATTAGGAAAATATTAGGGAATTAATGAAAGTGTTTTCTTTTGTTGATTCATTATAAATTATGACTTTGGGAACGACTGATCTACTCGTGTATCTGTTGACGTACATCAACCAGGATCGCAGTTAGCGCTTGCTCCTCAGGTGCCGGTGTAACTGCCGAGAGGGGAGGAATGACGGGCCTCTCACCTCTAAGCCCATCTCATCCAGCTGAGCCAGCACGATAAATATCCTACTGAACGTGAATATTGGTCATTTAAAGATTTTTGATCCAACTGGAATGAAAAAAGCGAGAATTTATCTCGTTCTTTGCTACAGTTTACATTATTATTATTTATAAGTTAGTTTAAAGCTCTCTAGTCGCATGGAATCAACCTTGAGAGAACGAAAAAAAAGGACCAATTAGTGTGAACTTCAAGAAACGAGAAATTTATGCTCAGGTGAGTTCCCACTCAAGATTGCTTGCGCATAGAAAAAAAGTTATGAATGAAGAGGAAGAATGAATGAAAAATTGTCATCGAATAGAGCATCATAATGGGAAGAAACAAAATGAGCACCAAGGATAGAACATCCGAAGCCTAAGCTAGGGCTGAGCTAACCTAACAGCATCTCCGTTAGAACGCCAGTCCCATAGCATTGTATAGACAAACCTAACCTTATTTTTTATGTCATATCCCATGAGGGGGAATGCTACTTAATATATCATGTATCACAATACACGAAATACGGCACATATAATAAAATTCATGACGGTTAATGATTAATGTACAAACCGAAAAGGATTGAACTGGCATTCATACAACGGTGAACAAAAAAGCGAATAGAAATATTGGGGAATGAACTTCAATTAAGTCGACTGCAGTGCAGTGATCGTACAATTGCAGTGATACTACACGGGTAAAGATAAAGTGACAGGAGCAGTATAATACAGAAGTAGTGCAGTGGCAGTGGTAAAGCAGTAACGATGGTTGGGCAGTAACAGTATTGTAACAGTAACAGTAGCAAGGTAGTAACAGTGGTAGGGCAGCAAAATGGTAGGTCAGCGCATAGATAGGGTACGAAGGTGGCAGGACAGAGCAAATATATGGGAGCTCAGTGATAAAGAAAGGAAGCGCAGTTGTAAGGCAGTGCAAGGGTAGGGCAGCGTAATGGTAAGAAAGTGTTGTGGTAAGGTAACTCAGTGGGAGGTCAGCACAGCAGCTCAGTCGTAGAACAGTGCAGTGGTGGAGCAGCGAAATGGCAGGGAAGCTCAGAGGTATTGCAGCGCAATGATAAGGTAGGGCACCGCAGTGTCAGGGTAAGGCATCGCAGTGGTGGGCATTTGCAGTGGTAGGGGAGCAAAGTGGTGGGCATATGCAGTGGTAGGGGAGCGAAGTGGTGGTCAAGTGCAGTAAAAGGGCAGCGAAGTGGTGGGCAAGTGCAGAAGTAGGGCAGCGAAGTGGTGGGCAATGTGCTGTGGTAGGGCATCGCAGAGGTGGGCATGTGCATTGGTAGGGGAGCGAAGTGGTGGGCAAGTGCAGTGGTAGAGTATCGGAGTGGTGGGCTAGTGCAGTAGTAGGGAAGCGAAGCAACAGTGCGAGGTTGAGAAAATTGGTCGTAATGTAGTACAGTATTAGAGCAGTACAATAGTAGGGTAACGCAGTGGTAGGGCAACTCATTGGTTAGAAATGCCGTGATAGAGCAGCGCAGTAGTTGGGCAACGCAGCGGAAGGATAGGCCTAAGAAAAACTGTGGTAATGAAGTGGTACGTCAACGCAGTGGAAGGGCAGCGCAGTGGTAGGACAGGGCAGCGCAGTGGAAGGGCAGCGCAGTGGTAGGACAGGGCAGCGCAGTGGTAAGATAAGGCAGCCCTGAGGAAGGATAAAGCAGTGGCGTGGTAGCGTAGTGCAGTGGTAGGACAGAGTAACGTAGTGGTAGGGAAGGATATATCAGAGGTAGGATAAAGCAGCTCAGCGATACGGCCACACAGTGGTAGGGCAGCTCAGTAGAAGGCGCAGCGTAAAGCTAGAGTAGGGTAGCACAGTGGTAGGGTAAGGCAGCGCAGTGGTAGGGCAGAGGAGCACAGTGACAGGGTTGAGCAGCACAGAGGTTGGATGGTCAGTGCAGTTGTAGGGTAGGGCAGCGCAGAGGTAGAGTCGGGCAGCACAGTGGTAGGGTGAATTACATTTTCGTGGATTAAAGCCAACTCTAACAAAAACACCTCCCCGATAAGGCGGGATGGATAAAAATTGCGTGGGGCCACCCTCATTCAAGTATGGGCACAGAATGATGTCTCACCGTTTCCAACGCAGATCCTCGCTCGTTGAGAATTAGTACTGCATTCTTTAATACGTTGACTCCAATTCTCCACACAGGTAAAATTACATGCCGTCAAATATTTCTACTGTGAATTTAAAAACGAAGGATTTTGGTTTCACAAATTTGGTTACTCTATTAATTTTCTTTCTAATCAGAATTAGCTTATTCGATTGATGAACACAAATTTGAAGAAACTCGAAAATTTGTATTTATACATGATTGTGCTTTGGTTACATTAGGTTAGGTTAGATGATTGTTTGTACCATATATGACCCACTTCGGAGTCAACGTGTTAACGAGCTCGTGACATTGTGAAGCGAGATCTGTGCGAGACCTTATAAATAAATTCCGATAAATCCAAAACAGTATGAAAAAATTTAAAAAAATTGTAAAGAATATGAGTATAAAATGTCGACGAAAACATCTTATTCAAACAAGAAGTTGTGACGTATAAGGTCCGATGGGTAAAGCATGTGGTCGAAGTCTTTGACTGTATTCTGTTCGGGTATCGTTCGTAACGACCCTGCTTTTCTACCAGTACCGAAGCGTCAATATTAACCATCTTTTTCTGAACGCCAATAATGGAACCCGCTCCTCCTTAGTAGTTGAAGATATGTTCATTCATGTTGGTGTCCGAACGTCATATTATTTATCGATAAAGTGAATATGTATTTTTCTGCGTGAGCTACGTGAAACTGTACCGTACCCAAATATAAGCTTATAAGTATGAACGCATCAATAGGCGTGTACTCATCTGTGCATAAATGTATAAACATACGCATGTTATATATGAATCATAGAAGTTCATTCACCAATTGTGACATCACTGTACCGCGAAGGTATACATCATTGCAACTTTTGATGTTACTAGCTGTGTTAGGGTGAACCTCTGACAATTTGTTTTTTCTCAATTGGTCTAGTTATGTGAAAAAGCTTTATAATATACTCTACAGAACTCATAAAGTAAAGGGTAGTCAATCGAAAGCACCAAGATGGAAATTCAGTGTTCTTCTTTTGTGTCACATGTTGAAGAGAGTGGAACAGGTATCGTTCAGCACTCGCTTAGAACAACATCGTATTTATTTCGTGTCTGCCGACTTTCACAAGGCTTAATTCTGTTTGGATACAAAAAAAGCTTCATACTGTTCCAATATTATTGCTATTTCACTCTCTTGGTAAAACCGTTGAAGTAAAGGAAGCTTGTGTAATTTATGATATTGCTTTCTGAATCAGAGTAAAATCAGATGCAGTTCACGAAATCTTAATTTGCGCCTCATAGGATTTGATGAGGGTCAGCAAAATTAATTATTTAGAAATTCCGTTTAACTTATGCTACAAAAACAAAGAATAAGATTGAAAGAATGGATTATCAGCAACCAGAGAAATCAAACGTTGTGAACGCTACAAGACTTTTTTTAACTCATTTTTCTAACGCTTAAGCAAGTATTACCGGTGAGAACATAGATATGCGTTAAAACAACCAGCATTATTTAAAGCGCTGACTGATAATGCGCGAGATTGAATGCAATAGCAAGGAGAAAATACCAGCTATATGAATTAAAAGTTTTTAGCTTGATTCATACACAATTCATAATGTTCAGAATTTTACATTTGCCACCAAGATCATGTAATCCTTTCGATCAGCTCCTAGTTTTGAAACAGTTCCAACAAGTTTTCCAATAGCCGTACAAGTTACTGAAAATAGACGTTTTTGGACCTTCGGGGCTTAATTTCCACACGTACCAAACTCCTTAATGTTAATTTAAATAGTGGGAAAATTTGTATCTTCACGAATGACGTATACATAGTTGACCAGACACCTTCACCAAGGAGTTGAATGAGAAATTCTCATAAAAAATTTTGTACTCAGAACATATACAATTTTAATTAACATTAATTTGCTTCGATATAAAGGCCAGCATCTCGTCTGGTGGTTTTGAGCTCATATCCGACAAGGGCGAACGGTGTCGAGAGAATGTTTTCTTCGAATTATAATCCGTTACACGGGGCATCTCGTAAGACAACCAGAAAAATAAGAGTGGCAGCCAAACTCAGTAAAATACATCCAAACCAGTGGCTACAATAAAGTGCATGCCCGAAGTTTGTGATAACAGGTGTTAAAAACGGACTTTCATTTCACTAAATCTAATTCTAGGACAACACCTTTAATAGCTCTATTTTTATAGTCACAGCTGATGAGTAATCGTAATTAAATTCACTGTTTCTGAAAGAGTGCTTGAACTTATCGTGAAATTGTGACATCTTAAAGGGGAATAATTTTTTTCGTTGGAATAAACTTCATCCTAAATATTAAAACTTTTCGGTCTTTCAATCTTATAAAAATGCTTGAGGGTTTTAGGACATGTACCATAGAATGGAGTCATTAGAAGTTATCGCACATTCATAATCATTCAATTTCTCTGGTTGCAGAAAATGTCTGCAATCCACCCTATCCTTTTTTTCTGTAAGTAAAAGTTAGAAATCTTACTGGTATGCATTATATTTAGTTGTGAAAAGTTTAATATTTTAAGGACGTAGTTTACTCTTGCATGTATGACTCAGGTACAAAATACACAACGATTTGGTGAAATGCTACTAAGTATATTGTAACTATTCGTGTTGTATTTTTTTGAAAGCAAAAGAAATTATTGTAATCTATTGCCACTTCAGATTCTTCAACTCTCCCTAAATGTGTTTTCCAACGGAGTAAGAAAAGTAAACTCGTTAATCATATTAATAAGAACAACAACACTGAAAAAGTCACATCATACTTCACTTAAAAAATAATGCATACAAGTCTGTCATGTTCTCAGGAGAAAGAACGCATAATGTTGTACGCCACTCGCGTAAGTGTTTTGCCTGAACTGCCAAAAGAAAATACTTCGACGGAACCGAACCACGCCTTTCAGGTCGATACTGCTGTAGCTCCAGTACCTGCCCAGCCCTGTTTTTTTTTTCCTCCTTTCACTTTCTCTTCGCGCATTCGCTCTCGCAAGTTGGGCTAAAAGTCACCAGACTCAGATCAGATGAAGAATAACTATTTATTTGACTTCGTGGCTTTGCTGCAGATGTTTTCGGACTTACAATTCTTAGTGGATATGCTTGTATCCAAACAAGTTTAGGTCGATGGAGGCAGAGTTTCAAGGTAGGGAGTAGGCAAAAGAGAGCAGGACCAAGAGAAATCGTATATTAAATTTGCATTCCTATATGTAAAACGAACCAGACGTTTCGATTCCCTAGAAAATGTCAGTGGTAAATATACGTAACACAAATACATATCTGAATGTAATTTTTTTAAAACACTCAGATACGAAATACACAACGACAACAAAACATAAATACACCATAGGAATAAAATAAATCAGCGAGCAATTACTTCCAGCAGAAACGTACTATTGCTATGGTAAAATTTGGGTTTCTTTGTAAAAATGTATATTGATTCTAAAATGTGTAGACTGTAGAAATCAGTGCTAGAATTTAGAATGCAAAAACCGTTTTCACAGATCATTTGCAATGCATGGCGTCAAAACACTGGCTGAAGTGGTCCACTGAAGGGTTTCTCAGTTTTATGACTACGGCCGAGTGCTCAGTAACAATACAGTACCGAAGACGTTTAGAAGGAAAGTTATTGTATATTAGATAAATAGTAAAATGAGTAAAAATTGAAAATAGGGCTGTGTTCGTGTTTGGGATAGTTTTTGAGTCCGGTGACAGACCTCTGAACAAGATAAATTTAAAAAGAATATCGGTACATCATATGTACATAAAAAATTTATACCTAACGGAGAGCGCAAAAACATGAAGAAGTATATACTGCATTAATGTTATATGCATGACACCGTTTCGTCCATTCGTCCTCATAAACACCTCAAAAAAGAGCTCACAGCACAGTCAGCGGCTGAGCTCTTCCAAAAGCAGGCCAAAGATCACAACAGGCCTATAGCTGGCAATAACATACTAGTTCAGATGTAGCATTTTACTCTCCAGAGCATTTTAGCAAAACTAAGCTCACCATCAGGATAAGAAACTGCAAAAAACATAGACAAATTCACTTACGAGAAGAAAATAAGGTACAAATCATGAGTGATGAATGAAAACACTATGGTTAAAAGAAATAATGTAACTAAAACACCCAGAAAGAAGAAAAAGTAAGTTAGAAAAAAATAAAAAAACACCTATATAATCGCTAAAAACACAGATTACATAACTTAAAATGTGTAATGGGACAGAGGAATTATTATTATTTCGTGTGGGCTTGAGATGAATTAAAATGCTCTCAGACAATATGTGATCATAAACATTACGCTGACCTATCACCTCAAAATTTTCTTCACGGACCGGGTAGTTACATAGATCTGCGTGATCCCTGATTTTACTTTGGAGAAGACTTGGAACTGGTCTGGAGGTGCGGGCTGATACGCCCTGATGCTCAGCAATGCGCGAGCGGATATAGTGAGTCGTCTATCTGCAGAAGGTAGCGTCGCACTTGCTACGCTTGTCGTAATAAACGACACTTAACAATTCAGTCGGTGTCCGATCCTTTACGCTTGACAGCCTCTCTATGTTGAATTTATTCCTAAAAATAACTCTTAGTTTGACATGTGGGATATAGAGTACAACCGCACGGGACACTCGTTTTTCAGTGAGCTCATTAACCCAAAACGAACACATGGTACCGGAAAATAAATGATTTTTTCGTAGTAGTAAAGATGGTGGACGATTTCTGTGAAAAGTATTAAGTTTGTTTCCGAAAAATGTTGCAAACTAGGTGATGAGGGAGCCCGTTCTGACAACAGCAAATTTTCTTCTAATTTAAATTAGCATATACGAGTGATGACCAGAAACTTCATGAAAACAATAAAATTTGTATTCATATATTTACCTGCTCAAGCTAGGTTAGGTTACGTTAGATGACCTCGTGCACTACAGGTGGCTCACGTGGTGGTCAACGTGTTAAGTGGCTAAAAAAAGTAGAACTTCTCAATCAGCATGAAAGAAGTGATTACATACTATGACACTTGCAGGCATTACACGATCAATTCACTAAACACTCCCTGAACAAATGTCACTACCAATTGATGTTTCAGCCACTCTATTCACATGGCCTTACTCTTCATAATATTGCTTATTTGAGAAACTGAAGGTTCATACAGGGGACTTACACTCCCGCCAAGATAATTTAAAATTTAATTACATAATTATCTTTATTCAAGGTCGAATAGTTGTAAAGGGGGCCCTTTATACACTTGTTGACAAATTTTACGAGGGATTGGACAGAATATAAGTCCATGTTAATTAAAAAATAAATTCCACAACAATAAGCTTCTTTATTTCTAGTATAAAATCAGAAATTGGGCAATAGTTCGCTCTAACTTGAAGCTTCGAGAAAGTATGGAGACATTTTTGTTCAATGTATTCATGAATAGAATCATAACATTGCACCCTCAACAAAATGGAAGGCATGTTGAGATCTGGATACTTAGCAATAAGAGTGAAAAATTTTATTATCATTTATAATAACTAAACACTTCTCCAGCTTCTTAAAATCGTCATTAGGACATGCTTCAATCCACTCAGAGGTATTATTTTTCGAGCAATGAAAAATCAGTTATTAATGACACTCAATTTTTGGTGCTTACGTATTATCGGGAGGACCTTTAAAAAAACCGGAATTACCTAACCTTACCTAACCTAACCTAACCTAACCTAACCATTACATTTGTAATTCCGACTGTCGGCAAACCAATTGTTCACTCGCATATTCACCTTCTTTTTGCATGACTTGACGTTACATTGCCAGAAAATGCGCGAGCCAAAGTAGAGCTTCATTTTGTGATTGTTCGGACAGATTCGTTCAGCCGGCAAGATACTTTTCTCCTGAAGGAACACAACAGCCTCTTCCTCAGTGCGCGTTTATTAAATCAAAGATCTTCATACTAACCAACAAACCCTGTGCAAAAAAAAGAAAAAGTAAAAATCAAAAGTCCTCCCGATAATACGTAAGGACCCAATTTTTTTATTATAACAATTCGAGATAGAACACCGCGTGGCCCGTAAATCAGACGAAAATTTTTACTCATGTGTTAACCAATCGTAACGTACACAGGAGGGAAGGGTATGACGTCTACCTACGTCTCTTTGCATGAAAATTTTCCATTTTTAAGGAGACTTTGTTTCACTGTTAACGGGCTTCCCAATGTTATTTTTGATTTTGTTGTTGAAAGGTTTTTAGACCAGCTGTATCAATTGCCAGTTTCATCAGATATTTTAATTCCTTCAAAAAATTTTTTAGTTTGCCTGACTTGGGTCCGCAATCCAAAATATTTCCCCAACTAAAAATTTCAAATTGTCTCGGCTAATAAATTTACAATAGGTTCACTTTTCCTCTTTAAGAACCTGCCTTCGATTTGCCTAAAGTCTAATGTTGTTTACTTGTTTAGTTGTGCACAGTGTGCATCTGAGTACGGGGGCAGTACGTCCCGTCCTCTCATCATTAGAATCTCAGAGCATTCGTGCCTTAGACACCGAACTGAAAAACTTCTAACAGAACCCCCTCAGTCGGCAATCAGGCGTCAGGTTGAAGACTGTAAATCATCTTTCAACCCTGAACAATTTCGTGTTTAAATTCCACCTCCAATTTCTATAGTCTGCGCATTTTAGCATCTTTGTACATTTTTGACCGCAAGTCCAAACTAAACGATTCCAATAGTGCATACCCGTTAAAACTGGCTGTTCGATAACTTCTTTCTTTATTTAAATTTTATATTTACACTTTCCTTTTCGTGTGCTCAGACGTTATTAAGAGTTTTGTTGTAAACTATATACTTTTTGTTACAAATATCACTGAAGATGTCTTGTGACTCGAAACGTCTGATTTTTATTATATGTTGAATAGATATTTTTATTTTGACTGGCACTTTTCGACCTTCTTTTTCATTCGAACCGAAACATTAATTAAAATATTAGATTGGATGTCTGGTCTAAACACTTCTTAATAACAGAATCAAAAATAGTTGTGGGAGAACCATTAGTAGTAAAAGCTCTTTCTTAGAAATAATAATTTGTCATGCGAATACGAGTGTGTAAAACAAATATCATCTGCTCTATGGGGCCAATATTCTTGTCATATTTATTTTGTAAACATGAGGATACAAGCTAAAAAAGTAGTTTCTAATCTAGTATAAGTTTTTTTCAGCACATATCCTGAATATCTTGTAATTGCTTGGGCCTTTACGCTCTGGCCACACTGGGGTGGCGCCCGTTCCACACTGGGGTTCCACCGGTATTCTCTACATAGTAGAGAAAAATTAATTAATATAGTTTTGATTACAAATGTTAAAAAATTTTACGTTATGCTCATACTTTTCAAAAAAATGTATGTCGAGATGTTCACTTCGAAACTAATGAAGGAGCCCTACAGCTTGGGATTAGTTATGGGATAATAGAAAAGTATCGTCAATCTATCTGTGGATAAATGCAGGTTTAGGGCGAGTTAGACATTCATCTAATCCTCTAACTAAACACACAAAAATATCAGCAAATATCAGACCAAAAAGTAAGCAATACATAAGCCTTGGATTTGTGGGTGCAATTTGTTATCCAAAGCAGGGTATGCATTTGAAACATAAAGTTCAAGCAGGCTTTGAACTGAATTTGGTAAATACTTAAATTAGTACACAATGGGTACTCAGAACATATTACAATAACTCTCTGTTATGACAGGATACACAGATTTTTAATATCAAGAGAAACCATCGAATATTCGTTCTGAACTAGGTTTCTGAGACAAGCCAGAGACAACCTTATGAGAATCATCTACAGTATATTCATTGACTGTCAATTTTTTTTCTATTCTTCTTCGTCTCTTTTTGAGCTTCTGTTCTCTTATTAACAAAATGAATTGCGTAAGAACTTTGGTCTATAGAGCATATAGTAATTGTTCTACTTCCGTGTCTCTACATGATGAGTGTTTATGTTTAAGATGATTTTTAACGAGTAATGGTTTTCCCACAACCATTGGAATGTTCGGAAAGTTGGTGCGGATTTTTAGTAGTTCAACTTCAAATTTAATATATATTAGGATATGATTGAATCCGGAAAGTAGGATTTGACTTCATCTCCATTCAGAACACAGGACAAGCCATTTTTGTTGGAGAAAGTTTCAGATTCTATTCCATTTGTTACTTTTGTAATCCTTTAAAATGAAAGATATAAAAATATTTTCGGCGGTTGATTCTTTTTTATGTCTGTAGAGGAAAAATACCTCACAAACAACCAAGGATATATGCACAGTATACGATGATGATTCCTTTTCAAAAAAAAAAACTCTTCGGACGTGGTTAGCCAGGTTTCGAGCTGGAGATTGTTGCCATATTGATAAAGAGCGATCAGGCCGACCATCTTTGACAGATGATGACCAATTAAAGTCCCCGATGGAAATTGACCTACAATGTACAACCGAAGAATTGGTAGAAAACCTTAACATATCATAATCCGCCGTTCATGACCTCGTGAAACTTAGGTTCTCAAATCGCTACGCTCTTTGGGTACCACATGACTTCAGTGAGAAAAACCTTTTGGATTTCATTTTCATCCATGATTGGTTTTAGAAACAGAATAAAAACGTGCCTTATTTGGAAGCAATTGTGATCGGAGATGAAAAATAGGTCGTTTACGGAAATGTTCGTAGAAAACGATCCAGGAGTAATCGCCATGAGCCTCCCTAATTCAACATAATGCAAGTCTTCACCCTAAAAGAGTTTTACTTAGTGTCTTGTGAGATTGGGAAAAATTCTGTTCCGTGAGTTTCTCCCAAGTAACTAGACAATTAATTCTTAGGAATTCTGCTCACAACTGGACGAATTAAAAGCAGCAATTCAAGAAAAATGTTCAGAATTGGCCACCAGAAAAGGTGTTGTTTCCATCAGGATAATGCAAGACCATGCGTTTCTTTGGAAAAGAAACAAAAATTGCTGCAGCTTGACTGGGATGTGTTACTCGACCCTCCATATTCAACAAATATTACTTCTTCGGATTTCCCATTATTCAGGTCTTTTCTGAACA
Source organism: Orchestia grillus (assembly GCA_014899125.1). Classification (NCBI taxonomy): domain Eukaryota; kingdom Metazoa; phylum Arthropoda; class Malacostraca; order Amphipoda; family Talitridae; genus Orchestia; species Orchestia grillus. The sequence goes on along the minus strand of VOMN01052395.1, from coordinate 230 downwards.
GTCTTAATTGTAAAAATTTCAATTCATCGGTTGACTTAAATATATACCTTGAATTCGTTGCCGTAAAATCACTGCAATTCTGCCTTATTATAAAACAAGGACGTATCGCCGATGGATTAAGGAAGACACGGTGGACGAGGGACTCTTTAAAGGCGGAGCGGCCGTCTAGGCCTCAAAACGCCTCAGTCACGCTTACATTTGCGTACGGCCGAGCATGGACGTAATGTTCG
>VOMN01052393.1:0-10814 GCA_014899125.1 Orchestia grillus | reverse complement strand
CGACTGGCACACTAAGCTAATCTAAATCATTTTCTATATAGGTCATATGGCCTTAAAGTACTTAGGTCTTGCATTCAAACTCTGAAATGAGTTTGACGAAGCATCTGCTATCAAGTTTGACGAGAAACATGCTACTTTCGGTGATAAAAATTCGAAATACAAGAAGGTAACGTAAAAATTAGTGATCGTGTTTTCACAGGAACAACGAGGTTGTGGGAGCTTCTAACGATGTAATAACCTAAAAATTTAATTATCAAAATGTCATCAACTATTCAGAAATGCTTATAAAAACGAATGTTTTTTTGAGATCAAACGGAACAATCAAGGCTAACAAAGGAAAAATGTATGCTGAATTCATTAAATCACTCCACAAAGAACTTAACAAATTAAAAGTTCATTAAGGAGTAGAAAAGATTAGAGTTGCAAACCCAGCATCAAGTCTTTAATCTACATTTAGATCAAGGCCAGTACAAGGATCGAATCATGAATCAGGTTTGAATCTAGTATTCAATCAAGTCCAATACCGAGAGGTGAACCAAGTCCTACACCTGGTCCTACAACAACCTATAAAAGTGATCCTACTGTTTTTCTTTACTGAATGTAAAGAAAAACAGACGCTCAAAATGCACAATACGTCTAAACGAAAAATGAAAAAATTTTGGTCAGAGGTCAATGTTTATTTCGCAAAAAAAGTTAGGACTTCTTATGAATCTAACGAAGCTCCTGAAAAAGGAGGTTTCATATTTTCAATATGTGCACTATTAAGAACACTTGGAGCAGTAGATTCATAAGCAGGAGGAACTTCAGGTATTGCATCTGCTGTTAGCAAGAAAAAACTGAATAAAAACAAAGACATGCAATGGGAGGTAAAAAGGGATCAGGTTCAAGATTAACACCAGCAAACCAAAAAACTCACGGCAAAGGTTTCTACTCTAAAAATCCAAAGAATTAATACTTATTAAACCATTTGCACAACATGATTTATCTTATTACGTAGTAAAATACAGAATTTCAAAATTTAGAGGTATTGAAAAGTTTGTAGAAGTAAACTTTTCATTCTATTGTTTTGAATCTTTACTAGCAAAGATAATTGCTTTTCATAATTGTTTAAAAATTGCCTACAATTTTTTCATCTGAAAAAGCTGGGATTAAATTTTTATACAACCAAATAAATTTGTTCACCTCCTTGCAAGAAAAATAATGAGCTACTGGAAAGTAATTGTGATGAAATGGTGAGTGAAATAAAAATTCATTTATGGAAAGTCATAAAGAGTTTTGAAAAACCAATTGAAGAACTTCAAAATGAATTTCAATCAAGTACTGAGACTTTGAGAAATCACTTACCAGTTCAGTGTACTGATGTTGATTTTGTTATGAAATTTTTAAAAACATCAAATTATGAATTTAGCGAACAAAATTGACAATGGGGAATTAAAACGTATCAATTTTAGATCAACGATGAGTAACCAACTTGATGAGCATAAAAGAGAAAATTGACTCCAAGAATGATAATTATGTGGATGATCAAACGTGTTCAATCTATTGTGATAAAGCAAGTTGAGGAAAAGGTTACAGATGCTGAATCAACAATCAGCAATCTTGTGGAACAAAAGATTGAAAATGCTGAATCTACTGTAGCAAAACCGGTCGAGGAAAAGGTAATGGATATTGAATCTACAATCAGTAATTTTATGGGACAAAGGAGAAAAGAAGCAGAGTCTGTGACTGGTTTCCAAATTGGAGAAACGGTCAAATAAATCGAATCTACAATCAACTACAAAATTGAGTAATAAATTGATGAAACGGAATCACGAGTCACTCAAAAAGTTAAGAAAAGGTTTTTTGGAATTAAGAATCGAATAACTTTTACAGCCTGTAGTACTGAAGGTAAATTAAAGAATCTTGAATCGAAAGTTGCAGTACATGAAGTTCTCAAGATAAATTCACTGAAGATATAAAACAATGTTATGGAATTACGAACGACGTTTTTTTTCAAAATACAAGACTGAAGAACGTATATCACATTTGAATAATATAAAATACACTTTTCAACAACTCTCTCCAGATATTGTATTTTGTAAAAATGCAGTTAGTCAGGTAAAATTTTCTTTACACAATAGAAGTAATGACAATGTTTTTAAACTATCAACAAAACTTGCTAAAAGAAAGAGTCTACAATTGAATATTTAATCGAATACGAGAAAGTGTAGAGAGTTGAGAGTTTTAGTTCATATAAAATGTCAGGCGTGCACATATTTGGAACATGAATTATTACTTCATCGTTGCCTACCGTGAGAGATCTTCCTGGCATCGGATTTATGAACTTGGTTCGAGATAAAAATCTTCATTTAAACAATAAAAGACTTGTGAACATCTCCTTTTCCGTAGCAGACAATGATATTGTAAATAAAACATATGTTGGTTAATTAAAAGAAAAATGGAAAAGTATTATAAAAATACTGTACAAAAATATAAGATAACTAAACTATAATTATGAATCCCAACTAGAAACTATGCAAAATTCAATAAACGAGGCTGTTAAGTGAATTTCAGGTACTCTGTTGAATGACTGAGAAATGATAAATAAAATAAATTGATCACGTGGGGGAAAGCATTATAGAGATGTAAATTTTTTGGAAGGAGGAGTAACTGCGATTAGAACAAATATTAATTCCTTTCAGGAAAATGTAGCGAGTATAGATGAACGTACAGAAATGAAATTTGAAAATGCACTAAAATTTATTGAAACTTACCAAAAGGGAAGATCAATGTTAGATGAGAGAATTACAACTGTGGATAATAATTTGAGTGAGAAACCAAGAGGGTAGAGTGAAGAAGTTCCAAGAAACAGAGAAGCCATTTCAATAAATTGAGAAAATCTATTTAGTAAATTTACATTTAAAAAATGAGATGTAACGTTCAATACGAAACAATTGATGCTCAGAAGATTACCATTACGTAAGCCTTAATGTATTTACGTTTTTGGTATTGTAAAGACTCTCCAGTTAGGTAAATACAAAAAATTACAAAAATTATTTCCCAAAAATAATACAATGTACGAGTATGATGGAAAGGAATTAAAATTCATAAATGTGAGTGCGTTCTCTCGTTATTTTGTATCAAAACAAAGTGGAAGAGTCGCTAATTTATTTCTTTATGAAATAATGGAGAATGTTACGGCAGACCTGCAACAAGAAACGTTTTTGAATACTGCGAATATAAATCCTTTAGGAACATATCTCAATTATATGCAAAAAAACATTTCAGACTTTCAAGTTGAAATGAATTTATGTAGATCTGAAGTTTGTGATTTCAGACTTACATAAATTTATTTGAGAGAGACCTTCAAAGCCTTCAAATTTATTGATATCGGGTTTTAAACTGGTTTATGAATAAACTTTATTAATTCCAATACGTTTTACCGTTCGGTTTTAGATGCCTTACAACTACTGACGTGGTGGAGGATTTGAAGAATGTGTGGTTTAAACTTCCGTTTCCAAGAGAAGTACTCCCTGGTAACGTGAAAATGCCTCCCTGAGCCGAGCATCGAACTCATGTACTTTTGGTTATGAGACAACCACGCTACCACTATGCCACGGAGCTCTTGACATGAGAGTAATATAATGAGAATGAGACATGAGAATGACATGAGATTAATATAATACAACAAAGAAAAAAATTTGTTTCTTCCAGCCTGAAGTGATTCACAGTTGGCAGATCTAATTATGGTCACGGCGTTAATATTCCTCAGTCGATCCAAGATCATTCACATATGAACTAAATAATTGATATAATTTCATATCAATGAAAACGATTAAAGAATGTGGTATCACATTTAATAAATAGTTTCTCGAGAAATCAGATGGCGCAGCTTACTCTGAATTAACTCAAATTCAAGTAAAATGCGAGTTCACGCAAAACTAAACGCGAATTCATGTCTGCCTGAAAATTGCACAACGTAACATCAACGCATATATGTACCTACGTCTAAGAAGGTCATAACATTGCTTGCCATCAGAATATATTCTCTTTTTCACAATGTACCACAATTTTTTATGGGATTCAAATTAAGGCTGTTTGGGGACCACACCATTCAATCGTACCCTTTAAATCTACGGAGTAACACCCATTTGATAGTGTTCTGTTATCTGTGCGTAGGTGCATTATCCTGTTGAAAAACATCAAAGACTGTTACATAATCGATCATTCATCAAGCCAAGGAAGAAAAGTATCCTCGAATGGGTTACACTACAAATTTGAGCTACTTGGCTTTTCTGTGGGGGCCAACTAACTCATCTCCCCAAATATCTTCCCTAACATGATTCCCCCACCCCCTCGTCATGTACTCCTACTGAACGACTATTCAACAGCCAACCAGATGACCGCCTATCAGGTCCATCTGGCACCGCACGGACTCATCAGGGAAAATTATATTGCTGAAATTACCATTCATGTAACTCTTTGCCCATTCAATCCTTTTGGTTCTCTTTGCTTCGCCTAATCTTTTAACGGGAATCCTGGACTAGGTAAGGGTATTGGGTCCCACACCTAGTGGCTATGCCAGCTTTTGACACACCAGATGTTTAAAAAATATTCTTCATGGCCGAATTAAAATTTTGGCGATTTCCAACTTTATTTTATGAATATTGCTTACAGATAAGTTCCGTAAAAACTTTCTTCCTATTTATTTTGCATGCTGTACCCGAAAACAAAAACAATTTGATAGTACCCTAATCACGACTTCACTTTTTTATATTTTTAGTGCTGAGAAACCAGTTTCAATAATGGAAGTAATTTTCGCACGAGCTTCTATAGTAAGACCAGATTTTTGTCCATTTTTGTATTTTTAATGATTTTGAATGATCTAAAGGAACAGTTGAAATCCTAAATTTCACAAACTTGAAAGTTAAAGATGATGAAAATTAAGAGTACGATTATTTCACTGAACGTAGAATACCGTGAAAATGTATATAATACACAATACTGTACCAAACCTGAAAACACAAATTTATTTAAACGTTTAAGTCAATTGAACATGCTTGTGTAATCAAGCAGAACGCTGTGTAATACCTTGAAAGCTAATGTGAATAATAGTAATGAATTGTAAAAAATTGGGCGTAACAAAGAAAAAAGTTATGTCTAGAAAATTTTACAAAATATTTCTTGTGAACACGTACTCAAAATAATAGTTTAATACAGCTCTTCGAAAATTTGTACAACGTTTTGTTTATATTCATAATGCAAACCTCTCTGGGTGACTGATGGCTAAAAAAGATCAGGTTTGCGGGAGTCTTAGTTCGAATAAGCCGTTCATATAGTTGTGGCGATCGAGTGTATTATTGTTTACGAGAAAAAATTAAACACGAGTTCATAACACGCTGCAAAAATAAGCTTGCGCCAGATGTATCTTTGAAATTTCGGTTAAATATCCAATCTTTATATATGTTCCAATTAATGGTTGCTGTTGTAATTATTTCTATGGGTCACTTTACTTCAGAAAATTGAAAATTGATTGTTCACTTAGAGAAAGACATTACCCAATGAGAATAGAAAAAGTTATTTCAGTCCGTGAAGAGGCAACTTCTCGTGCTATCTGAGATAAAGTGTTAGAATAGAAATGCAAGTATTTCTATTTTTTCCTTTCATTTTTTATTTTGTTCGTTCTTGTGCATTTCCAAATTTAGGGAGTGAGCTAGAAACGATTAATTAAATGTGTTCAGTGGTTATAGGTAATTGTTTAAATTCCAGAAAATTGTCCGGATGAACGCTTCTGGCTTCAATTCTATTTTGATTTCACTTTACAGTTAGACGAACACTGTACGTTTTTGACGGGACTGGAGACTACGTCATGCGAGTCAGAAGGTTACCTTTCTCCAGAGAGGCCGCTAAACAAACCATCTTCATCAAACACGACGAACAAGTTCCAGTGATGATCACACGGCGAAACGAATGGGTATGATTACGTTAATTACCGCCGGTAAATAATTTAATGTGGCACAATTTCACATCGGGTTGTTTGAACGAAGCAAAATAATAACGCAGCATATGATTTAGTCTAAAATATGTGAATGTTCATTTCGTAGAACGTTATGTGAATTCATTCACAGCGGCGCTGAAGTAAAAGTCCCGTGATTGAATTCCCGGTGAATGATTCGAATGATTCTAAGGGACTAGTGTCACGAAATTCCTATCATCGTCCATGTTCCTGTATTAACCAAGTTCACAGCAGCGCGTTGAGAATAACCTCCTTACGGAATATTGTTTTTTTATGGAGGTAAAGCTGATACAATAGCTGACTCCTATGACGTACAAAATTTGTTCCTCAGAAAGCGGCATACTACTGTTATTTTACTTCTATTAAGATGAATTCATTTGATATAGATTAACGCATATATAGTTTGTTTAATAAATATGTATTTGTATTACGACCTCTAAAGTATAACTCCCGAAAATCCTAAACTTAAGAAACCATCTAAACAATCAACTGAATCTTGCAACATTTGCAAATAAGAGTGCCACTCTGCTATGTCCAGATAAAATATTATAAATGCAGATGGAAACTATGTTTCTAATCGTAAATAAGTAGCTGGGATTCGTGTTATTACATTTTTACTTACTATGAACGTCCACATACATTGATTATGAAGTGCAAGATTTTACCATTTGTGTTGGGTCGAGACCAGGTAATTAATGAAATATATAATTTTTCATTTCTATAAAAATGTACACTATCCTATACTTGGAATTGGGGTAGCTTTGGCGTATAACTTAAGCTGCTCTCGACGTAAGCATACTAAAATATGTTTAATCTGTGTATGAAGAAATCCCGGTAATTATAAAAACTGTGGAATTTTTTTTAGGAAATTGACTTCTTGAATCGCAGACAACAGTTTACTGATATCGTGAATCTCTTTCAAGCATAGAGAGCTTCCTTGGTTTAGGGTAAAGAGGTTATACATGTTATTTATGTTGGTTATATCAGGTCATCCCATAAGATATTTCCTGATATTGAATGAAAAAAGAGCATTCAAATCTTAAATGGTATTGGAATTTAATCATAAAAGCAGTTTCAATGATTATCTATGACTTTTTCCAACTAATTACAAGCTTTTTAATCCTGCTTGAAAAATTCTTTCGGTTTCGAAGAGAAGCTACTGAAATGTCAGTTTCAATCTGTTTGTAGGATGTACCAGATAATCAATCCAGGGGATTATGTAAACGAAAAAATAAATGCTAGTCTGCAGCAGTAAGTTCGGGAGAAAAAAACATGAGAAATTTTCTCCCAACATAGCTGTTCTTCAAGCTTTCGGATAGTGAATTTTTGCAGCGAGGGGTTGTGAATTGCCTCGATGAAACACCATTTCTTTTCGGTCCACTAAAGTTTTTTCTCCAAAAACTGTGCTTAAACAATCGTATTATTAATAATTAAAAATAGACTTGAGAATTTTTGTCGCATTGGTTGGCTGAAACCCATATGGAATCCCTTTGCGATGCCACTCAATATAGAAAAGAGACTTAGTTCTACCTAAGTTACTTTTCCTATTGTTGTCGGAATTTTTCCCCATTTCAAAGCTACTGCTTATGCAGGTTAAAATGTTTACGAAAAATCCGCTTCTCGTCCCTATATAGTCACAAATTGATCCAAAAAAAGCGAGACTGTGTGAACAACAGACCTCAACTCGCGATTTGCGGTTTACTTTGGATAATTCATGAGTCTTACATTTTCTAAGTTTAGAACCCTTTCCAAGTTCTTGAAAATGACGATGAACAGTTATACGGTTTGAATCAAACTTCAGTGACTGCAGGTTTTTTCGATTAAATAGAATAGCTACTGAAAGATTTCCCATCATGAGCTCATCATAGAACTCTACTGGACGTCTTGTTTGGTCTTCATTTTCATGGATGAAATTTCAGTTTGAATTTTGCGAATCTTCTTTGTAACTTCTTTCATTCCGGTATTCTTATCAACAATCTGAGTGAATATTTCAAGTCGTTTCGGGTGCAGAGTTCCCTTTTTCAAACTCATAAAATATTATCTGCCTCTGTTGATACCTAGATACTTTTACGTTAAACAGATTTTAATCTGTAGAATTAGAAATACTGCATTCTGAGGAAAAAAGTTAATACTGCGAGTTTAAATACGGTTAAAAAGTGTATGATATAAAATATTCATTTTTCGATTCTACACACTAAATAACTAACAGTTAATTCTAAAGACAAATTCTCACAACTTATGGGATGTCCTCTTCAAAGTCATTACCTTAGGCAGGCAAAACAATAGTTTATTTTTTCTTGTTCAACCAGCCAATCTTGCTAATTTGGGAATGCGGCTTCCATGTATTGACATTGATTATTTGGTAAATGCTCCAAATGTTGCATAAGATGTGACATCGAAAATTTCAGCTTTGTAAATATTTTAGCATTTATTGCGCATTTGATACTTGCTAATACTTTTGATCTGGCATTAGGAGCTGTTCAGTGTCTAGAGTACAGGGAAATAGAATGGATGTTTCCTCGTGCTTGCGCCTCTTTCAGTGGTTTGATCTAGAGAGAAAATCATGAAGAAAGCCTTTTAAAAATGAAACCTAACTAATTTAAAATATATAGCAGTTGAAACTGCCTACAACGGCTGTTTTTACGAACGCAACCTCGTCGTTGTAACATCTCAACTTGTCAGAGTATGTCTCACAGAACTCATCAACGCTATGCGAAACTTTCCAATCTTGATTTGTTTCCAGTTAAGTATTTGAAACCTCATGCTGGTAATTTTAGATAACCATTGATTTTTCATTCAATGGCAATGTTCTCAGAATATGAAAATTTATCTTCTTGGCAACGATTTTAACATACACGTTTTTCGATTTCATACTGCGACATGAACTCCTGCATGCAGCTGTCATTTGGCACTTGTATTATACAACCTAACTCAGAGTACTTTTCAGATCTACTGACCTTACAAGACAAACTTCAATAATATACCAAAAGATGCATTCTTAGAACGTGAATGTAGTCATTTTTGCGAGCTGTTGACGATTTTTATTTGTTAGCAAAGAACTCTGGTATTTTTTTATTTTGAGCCCTCGTACATTCCTGGTACTCCTGCTTTTCTATCAAACCGATCCATCCTGTGACGAATAAATTACGGTGCCTACATATACTACACATCGCTACTCCATCATCTGAGAAAAAGCGATCGTAGAAAAAAATGTGATAACTTGATGTGAAGATGAAGCTACACTTTACCGATGAACAAAAAAGCAAAAATTCGTAGACGCTGTGTCGAAAAATAACTGTCAAAATGTTGACAAATCAGTTTGTTGGGATGTTTCATGGAATCGGTGGAGTAAAACACAAATATATATAACCACCCGACGTCAGACTTCCTCTAGCATGGACCGTTAGAAAAAATCATGAATGTACTACGATATCCAGCTTACCGACAGTCAAGACGCTGTTTGTCCAGCCTACTTCACGTCCGCAACTTTCGTCTACACAGACATGACAGAATTGAATAGACGTCCACCGAAACCGTTTAATTTATTATATAAGTAATTTACAAAGATAAAGTGCTTAGAAATGGTCACAACGTGAATAACTAATATGTGGTTGACAACCCCATTGCTCTTTTTAATGCAATGATTCTTCTTGGCAATCAAGTGATGAGCTCACATTTACCATCATGCCAGATTTCTGACCATGTTTCACGCAAAAACCCTAAAAGTTCAAACTTCGAAAAGGGCTTCCTGTTCTTTTTACGGAGTTTTCTGTTTAATATACTCCAGAGGTGTTCAATAAGATTCATATCCGGGAACTGACTTGGCCATGGACGCTTCTTACTCCCATTTTGACTCAACGAATGTTGTATTGCTCAAGCAGGGTGGCATGGAGCATCATCTTCCATATATAGGGAGTCAACTTCATTCATTCAACCACTTGAGAACATCGGAAGAAGCCCTTCCTTTAATGTAGAAACATGTTAGACTGGATTGAAACACTCCGCAAGTTCTGATCGACCATCACTCGAAATTGCACCACATACAATTATTGACAAGTTCCTATGTTTCACTGTTGGCTGCAGTCTTTTCAAAATCAATCTCTTGACTACAAAGTCTCCGCACCTCCTATCTTCCATCGTCAGAAAGTAATGCGAATCGCGATTCTTCAGAGAAAATGACTTTGCTTCAAAAGATCACAGGTCTCTCCACATCTCTTGAGCCCAATCATTTCAGTACTTGATATCGACTGGACGAAGAAGTGGCTTATTTTTTGCAGTTCTGCTATAGAAGCCCAGCTTGTGGAAATACCTGACATCTGTTCTGGGACTGACATCAACTTGTGTTGCTACGTCAGAGGCCTTATAACTTGGCTCCTGTTCGACGTTTCTTCGGACGAGACGCAAGGTTCCTTCAGAAGGCACTGGACGACCTAGAAGAGATTTTGTGCGCTCCTTACCCTCTATGGTGAACTGCACAATCACTTTTTTGACAGTAGAAGGGTGTAATGAAAGATTTTCAGATATTTTGCGTTGACTAACACCCCCTTCATGTTGACTCACGATACGACCTCGCTGAAATTTGGATAGGTGTGAAGCTCCTTTAGTTCGTGGCATGCTTCACTACTCTGGTATGTATTCTGCAACAAGAAATATTGGTAAATATAACATTATTATTAACGTTAAACAACATTAGGCATGGAATGAGAGCAGAGGTGCACTTTTATTGGTGTACATTCAATTCTATCATGTCGATGTACAGAGTGTTCCAAAAAAATGTACCGTTTTTTTTAAAGCCTATATCTCCTATGAATATGCATGT
>VOMN01052386.1:0-18897 GCA_014899125.1 Orchestia grillus | reverse complement strand
ATAATGCGCCGTCACATGTTGCAAGATAACGCCCAACATGTTGCCAGATAATGCGCCGTCACATGTTGCAAGAAAGATGGTGCAGAAACTCACAGACTTGGGATACGAGATTCTACCCCATGCTCAGTATTATCATGATCTTCCACCCTTTGGCCACCATTTTTTCAAAGGTTTTGTTGCATCACTGCCAATAGATTCTTATGAAGAATGAATGAATAACCTTATTGAACGATAGCAGCGTTCCATAGATACTCAAGGCTCGGATTTTAACGAATTTAAACATGTTTACACTTTAATTTTCATTGATAGACTGCTTTCGGAATCGGCCATCATTTTTGTGACAACCAAATAAACACAAATAGAATCCTACTTTAAACGCGACTAGCTGCACTAGTGAGCTGCTGTAACATGTTGCATAATATTCAATCTGAATCTCGAAATTCTGCAAAGTAAATTCTAAGTCGCATTGCCAACGTGCTAACCAAAGAACTGAAAGGGTAGAACCAGGAGCTCGAACGTCCCAATCGCTCGGAAGTTGTCACGCACACCTTGTGTGTTTTGCAGACCTCGGTTTGGGGCACAATATGATTCAAAACACGTTATGCACTGAACGATACGTGGCTTATGAGTGAACAAACCATGCAGATATTCTGAATACTATCAGCAGTAAAAACCCGCTTTGATGCTCCACTCTGAATGACAGGGTATTTTTATCAAACTTGTTTTATTCACTTCATAATTTAATCGTTGACATTAGTTTGCATAGCACAAAAATACTTGGAGGAATAGTGGCCGAGCTTACAAGCAAATTTAGAAATAAAATTAACAGAATTTGCCGACTATCGTGTGACATTTTTCATGAATGGAAAGGCACAATAATGTTTCAGGGTCCACATCGAACAGCTGCCCAAGTCAGTAATCCAAATGTTACGTGTTTGAATGGCTACTGAATATTGCCATGCAGTTGCCGCCTAATTATTTCCGGGACTTTTGCAGGTCTCGTAGTAAATCTTCATTGGAAGTTGAGAACAAATGAGGCAATTTGTGAACAGCAATTGAAGTTCACTAATCACGAGGCAAAGTTTTGCACATACGTTAGAATTCTGCTCAGAAAGAACTTGGAGTCACTTGTGAACATTAACGCAGGAAATGAGCAACGTTGTGACTCTGAACTGGTGCCGGTGTGGACTTTATGTCAGAGCAGCAGCGTCAGTTGAGAAAATCTCAAATTTGATCGCAGCAAAGTGTGCTTGCTTGGGGATCCCTAGTGTAAAACTGTGCTTAAATTTTGACTGTACTGCGAGTGTTTATTCCAAAAATGTTACATTACACGTAGAGCTGTAGCCGTCTTGTATCGCAACTGAAAACTAAACTTAAAATTTAAGCAAAAGAATGATCGATTACGTCTAATTACAAACATTTTCATGGTGTTTGAGTGAGATTTATTGCAAACTAATTTAGATTAGGTGAGATGAGGAAAAATAATTAGTGAAAATTATCTTTAGTGCCACAAGATGCTAGTGTGATTTTTTAGTTATAACTGATTGTCGGACTATGTAATTGAACAAAGTTATATTCCTGAATATAGATTTCACTTACATCCGAGAGGTTTCCTCAATAATTGACAAGTTCACGCACGTATACGCCTCTTTTACAACATTAAATCTATCTGCAAAGTTTAGATGGGAAATCAATTCTAAAGTTAGGAATCAAGCTCTTTCCACCTCGGAAAACATTATTCTTTAGGGTAATCATATTTTCAAATCACAAAATACCGTCTAAATACAGGAGTGAAGGATTATCATGAGGATATACTTATGATGATTACGTTTCTGGATTTTCACAATATCGATACCCAAAGAAAGGTAAACAACCTCTTGCGTTGCGGTGTGAGTAGCGTGTGGGTGAGCGTTGTCTTGGAGGAAGCGACACTATTCAGGTTCAAAAGTACAATATTTTTTCAATCGATTTTCCAAGTTACAATGAATTTCTGAGACTTTAAAATATAAATAAAAGACGCCTAAGGACTATAAGGAATATGTAAACATCACAACTTCGAGTGACACCTTATTTACAGGCGATATTCATTATGTCAATTTACTAAATTCGCATTGGAATATTCGGTAAAATATTCCTTGAATATTCAAGAAAACGCACGCAGGCCACAATGATATTTACTTTGACTGCGATTCTCAACGCAGGAAATATTTCATGTCGACAAAAATTTCGGCTGCGAGTTTAAAATTGAAGAATTTTGGTGACACAAATTTGGTTGGCCTATTCATTTTCCCCCTAATCCCAACTAGCTTATTAGAGTAACGAACGCTAATTTTATGAAAACCTAAAAATTTGTATTCATAAATGCTAGTACTTTCATTACGTTAGGTTAGGTTAGATGATAGCGTGTACCATATATGCATGGCGCACGTCGCAGTCAAAGTGTTAAGTAAAGTATATACTCTTTGACTTTCGGCTTTCTAAGGGGGGCGTAATTTACCCAAAGCACACACGCTGTCGAAAGTGAGATAACCTTTGTAAAATAAAACCAGTTCAAGAGCGTCTCGAATGAATCAAAAAAGATTGTTGGTTTTTGTTTATACATTCAGAGGTGAAGACGCTCCGACGCCGCAACAAGACTCTTGAGCGATGAAATTCTAGTGAAAGATCATAAGTCTACGTCGCCCGACCGCGAAAGATCACTCACCAAGATTAGAGAGGCGCCGCGCCTCGATTCGTGCTAAGTGCATTGCTGCTAAGCAGCATGCAATGCTAAGCACGCTGCTCAATAACGCCCTGAGCTAACTTAGCACGTGCTACGTAACAGTACTAAGCAGCGCGCTATGCTAGCACGCTGCTTAATAACGCCCTGTGCCAACTTAGCACGTGCTAAGTAATAGTACTAAGCAGCGCGCAATGCTAAGAACATACCTCAATAAGCCCCTGCGCAAAGTTAGCGCTCTGCTAAGCAACGCTAAGTTGTAACGTTTGCAGCTAAGCAACTAAGCAACAACCAGTGTTGTCTTAGTTTCTCAGGAGCATTTTCTTAAAGCGGTAATGGAATACACAAAATCTGTGACATATTCGATGGGCTCCTGTGCAATTCGTTTGTATCAGGAATTTGGTGAATTTATTAGCTTGAAGTAACAGCTTTCCTTCATAAAATATGCATTCTCATAGGCACGCTTAAAACATCGTGTGGAAGTTATTTCAGAAACGTAAATCTTGAGAGTTATCGACCACTCATGCTCTGAAATTAGGACGGAAGCGCTCATTCCCGTCTAAATCGGGACTTCTTTCAAAATCCAGATTTCTAAGCTTTTCCAAATCTTTCGCTTGTTAAATACGGCTAGTCACCCAACAATTACCTAAAATCCACCCAAAAATCCCCAAACAATCATTCAACAATCACCCAACAATTATTCCGCAATCACCCAGCAATCACCCTACAATCGCCTAAAAATCATTCAGCAGTCACTCAACAATTACTCGACAATCCCCAACAATCACCTGACAGTGACCCAACAATCACTCGACAATCCTTAAAAATCACCCGACAATGACCCAACAATGACCCAACACTCACCCAGCAATCATCCAACAATGACCCAACACTCACCCAGCAATCACCCAACAATCACCCAACACTCACCCAGCAATCACCCAACAATGACCCAACACTCACCCAGCAATCACCCAACAATGACCCAACACTCACCCAGCAATCACCCAACAATGACCCAACACTCACCCAGCAATCACCCAACAATCTAGTGCGCAGTCCAGTTCTGTTGAATATATCAGAGCTATGCGTATTGTTCAGTCCCTCGCGTCAGGGGCTTATTGTGCCAAATATAATTTCAAAAAATGTAAGGAAATCATTGATAGAACAAATTTCCTTGAAATATTTTTGAAAGTGTTCTCATTTAAATATCCAGCGCTTCAACACAAGGATTTTTTCTTTAAATTCCATCAAGATATTGCAAGAGTTTTGCAATTTCGTCAGCTCGAAATCTTCCGCATTATAATATCATTCGGATAATTAAAGGTAAACTTAAAGAAAACTTAATGAATTTTGCGTTCCTTTAGTACTACGCGTCTCTTGAGCCTCTGAGAGACAAGGTGCACGTCCATGCGCTGCCTCCTGGAAATTTCTTTAAAAGCTGACACGGAAAAGTTTTATTATACATAGAGTCAAAGAAAACCTTGATCTCACTTCACTTGAGGCACGGCGTGCTCTTAGAAGGGATGCTCCCCAGCGCTGCTGCATGTTAAAGGACTTCCTAAAAGTTGGTCTCGAAAAAATGGATTATAAAGTTGAACGTTATTCCTCACTTCGCTTGAACCTCCAAGGAAGAAGCAACGCCGCAGCTGAGTCAGGGTCCAGCCGTCGGGCCACCCTGTTGGAACAGATGTTTCTGACTTCCACTCATTCACTGACTTCTGTGGCTCATTTATTGCTGACTCGTCTGACATTTATTGGGAGTCCTACTGCTATTTGATCCCACTCTTTTCTGTTATTTATTGAGAAACCTACTGCTATTTGATCCCACTCTCTTCTGCCATTTATTCGGAGTTCTACTGTTATTTTATTCCATTCTTTTCTGCCATTTTTTGGGAGTGCTTCTGTTATTTGATCCAACTTTCTTCTGCCACTTATTGGGAGTGCTACTGTTATTTTATTCAATTCTTTTCTGCCATTTTTTGAGAGCGCTACTGTTATTTGATCCCACTCTTTTAGAGCACCGCACAAACGTAAGCTCTATTAACTTCCCATTGGGAAGAGCGCTAGAAAGAAACTGTAGGAACACTTTCCTTCTTTCTCACAGCAGGGGACTCCGTACTACTGCCTTTTATATGATACACCTTTTTTGGGGGGCCACGTAGAATTTGTGCAGTTTCTGTGACCTTTTTCTCCTCTTTCTGATGCTCATGTTTATCTGAAGGTGCCCGAATCGATCGCTATGACGAAGCCAATCGTGGAATATGAAAGCTACAGTACATGTATACTCAGACAGCTGTTTTGACACGAAACGCTTGCGTAAATGTCGAGATTTGCTCATTTCTTGAAAAAAATAATAGTCTTTGCAAATATTGTTTCAACTAGGTACATAACAGAAAAGTATTATGGTTTCTTGCTACTCTCAGCATTCCCGTAGATACTCCCTTACTGCAGAAATACGATACGAATTACCTCTTTTTGGGGGTCTTCATTGTGAAAACTCGTGCCAAAGTGGCATACAACTGTACGGGTGAATAATGTAAGCCTGTGTGAGTCTTTCTTTTATCTTTTATCTACTCAAATTTCGTCCATAAGAATAGGACCGGCGTAGTTTAAGAGTGATAGACCTGGAATAGTTTAAGAATTACAGGCCTGGCATAGTACAAGAGTAATACCCTCGGAATAGCTTAAGAGTACTACATAGACGTGGCATAGCTCAACAGTAACTCCCGGGCTAAAACTTTTTGCAGTCAAATTAAATCAATGGATAGTTAAAGTGATCAACTTATTTCACCACTCTGCCGGCCTTCTTTCATCAGCCCGTATCACTTCATTACTGAAGCTGAAGCCCTTCACTCATGAAACTAAAGCCCTTCACTCATGAAACTAAAGCCCTTCTCGTATGAAGCAAATTTACCTTATTCGTCGAATCCAAAAAATTTCTAACATGAAGTCGAATTCCTTCTGTAGTGAAATTGAAACTTTCTTCCGTCTGTACGAAGTCCATCTTGAGCGCATGATGCCGCTCAACATCGTGATGTCGGTACACGTCGTTTCTAAAGCCAACGCATTTCGTTCGTCTAGCTGCTGCACTTCGTTTGTGAAGCCCGTTCGCATCGTCGTAGAGTTGGAAATAAAATTTCATGTGGAAAATTCCGTGAGAAACGGGCTGCGCCAGCGAGAACACGACCGAAGGGCTTGATGAGGAGAAATGTCGGAAGTTGTCGTCGCGACTCCGGGGTTCTTGGAAAAGAAAAATTCGCGTCTTAGTCTTTAGCGCACGGAGCTACGCTGACGACTGCTCAGATCAATTATTGCGAGCGACGTCGGTCTGCTTAACTCCTCTTTGCGAACAAAAAAATGCATCGCGCTGCTTGCTTTCAATGAACGTGCTCCTGCAGTTGGTCAACTTCGTCCTCGAACGTACTCGATCGTGCGGCATGCAGCTATGTTAACTTCAAGGCTGGAGACGAAAACGAGAGATATTTCTTTTTTATAGTTAGAGAAGTGATTTCGGTGTAATTTCATAGAAAAACAAACGGCAATCGTCAGAAATTTGCTACAGGATTCAACCAGAAGCTAATAAATTAGTAAAAACAATAGGCCATTGAAATCTAAAATTATCCTGACGAATTAAAAAAATAATTGCTTAACCGTTTTTTACGGCAATGTTTCAACCCTGCTTTGAGATAGTGTCGTTCAATACGCAGGGAACATTAACACCTTCAGTTTAATCATAAGCCTCGTAAATCACCGCTGAACTACATCATTACCTCTGCAAAACTGATCAAAAACTGTTCAGAAAACAAACGAAGGACCATGTGATGCGTATGAACGAATTTGGTGTCTGGGTTTGACAGAAAGCTGGTTTCGATGTAGAGACGAAAGGAATTCAAACAGAGCTACAAAAGTAAGCGTTTGAAAATTTTACATTTTTAATGTGTCTATTGTGCCGATCAATGCACTGGAACTGAACTTGCCCAAACCAATCAATGAATTAAATATCATAAAGCTCCTTGGCATTATTAATTAACTAGCCATGTATTATGGCAATAAAACGCTATTCATTCCGTCATTCTTGCCAGATTTTCTGAAAAGTTCACAGCTCCGGGCTCGAGGTTGCATTAATTTCTTGCTTTCGCTAAAAATTCTTTACACAGCCGTGAAACTTATAAATTTGGTGTTCCACTGCCAATTCTTCTCCACGGACGAGCAACTATTGATACGTTGTGAAATGGACAATTCCAAGAGTTAATTTGATTTGAACGTGTGTGTTAGAGGGCTCAATGAAAAATGTCCGCATCGAAATGGACTAAGCCGGATGAAAAATGTATAAATTTTGACGCAAATAAAAAGTTTGGATCTCATTTCAAAATTTCATCCAAGCCGCTGGATTACAAAGCCAGTGACGCCGTTTTCACCAGAGAATTGCGTTAAAATCTGAAAATGGAAGCACGTGCGAAGTACTAACTTTTTAGTTTGCAGGCTCTACTTGACGTTTACAAAGAAGCGATGTTTTTTATGATGCCACAACCTTAGATAAGCATTGCGTACTTATATATGCATATCACGCTTCTTCGTCGGAGTGATGGCGGTGGTTCCTCTTTTGACCCAAACATATTGACAATTTGTGTGGTTGCGCTGTAGGCTTTAGGCAGTTCTCCGAAGCGACTTTAATTTTCTGGCGTATACTGGCAGTTTTGTGTAGATTTCTGTAGGCGAGAAATAAGCTTGTGGCTGCTTACAGATCTCGGAAGTAATGTTCTGAAGCGGACATAACGACCGCGTCGCTGCGCTGCTAGCCAGTGAACTTTACAAAATTAATTGCGCCGAATTTAAAAAAAAAGTGGTTCACTGGATCGTGTGGGGTCGCCGGAGATTTTTCCTTTACTCGTTTACTCTTTAACTCCGGAAGTAAATACTAAAACTATACATCAAAAGCTTCAGGATCAGGCCAGAATAACAAATTATTTTGTACAACATTGCAAGAAAAATTTTGAAACTTCTACGACATTATAAAGTAGCCACCCCAAATATGACATATAAAATCAGCACACCGTAGTTTCGCGAAATTTATCAACCAATCTTCTAAGTATTCTTTTATGTAAAATTCTCTAATGGTCAACACACATTACGCACTGACGGAAGCGAGTTTTATTTCCTGAACAAGATTACAAGCCTGAAACATTAGAGAAAAAATACAAATTATTAACCTCTCCCTGTGTATGAAGTGTCAACGTTTATTACATTGGCATCAATCCTGTGTCGGCGGAAGAACTCTTGCCATCACGTGGAGATTGTGTTAGTGAAGGCGCATCGTGTATTACCTAGCGATGGAACTCCTGAGAAGACGATCCAATGGTAAGTCACAATCTATCACTCATCAGCCATCACCATGCATCAGTCAGCACCATGCATCAGTCAGCACCATACATCAGCCATCCCCATGCATCAGTCAGCACCATGCATCAGTCAGCATCATGCATCAGTCAGCACCATGCATCAGTCAGCACCATGCATCAGCCAGCACCATGCATCAGTCAGCACCTCACTACTCTGAACCCTCTCCTTCGCCTCCAACACATAACCACCCGCGATATTACCATCAGTACTCAACCATCCACAATCCGTTCACCACCGCCGTTACATAGTGTACGTGCGGCGCTCAATTGGCACTAAATGAAGTTTCAGCGTGGTGGTCTTCAGGGTGGGTACAGATTTAGTGTTCAAAGTGTTCATTACCTTCGGTGGCCTTTAATGAGCATTGCTGGCTTCTGTCGTGGATAGTAAAGCAGATTTTGGTGTGGGGTCACCGTCCTCGGCATCAAGCCTCATCACCATGAACTCAATGGTGGAATTAGGAGTCAATTTCGATGATAAAACAGGCAAGTGTCACGTCTGGCCTCCCAGTAATGCTATTTCGACGTCCCTGCCACCGCAAGGGAGTCTCACCCACTTCGACAGGCTCGCCAAGACCTCCTGTTGTTTTACGGCTCCATCCCTGGAGGCTCAATAGCGCATCAAGCCTCGACTAAAGCTACCTAAATGGCGGAGTTTCCATCTCATCTAACATTGGTCCCCACCTCTGGAACTGAGCGATCGACTTTCCACACAGTCCGCCCGGCGCGCTGGAGGTCTTCTGCGTGCTAAAAGTACGGACGACTGCCATTTTTCTCGTCCTCGAACTATGACACTCATGTGATGGATGGACGAGACAGTGTTCAAGTCTCGGCAAGATTACCAAATGAGCTCTGCGTATTGGCCACCGCGTTGCTGATAATAAAGCCATTGCGTGAGTGCTTAAAATTCTATTGACCTCTGCAAGGCTCGACCAATAAGAGGAGAAAAGACAAATCACGTTACTCCGGCACCATTGAAATCACACCGAAAAAGATCTTTTTAGGATACCCTGTCCACAGGAGATTCAATTCTTGGCTTATTTTTCTAGACGAGTCTGCTACTAACCTAAGAAGGCTGCTTTTCAATTCTGAACTCGCCCTTGAAAGTCAAGGGGCCTTCGCACGATCAGTCCAAGTCTAAAAACAGAATCGGATGACACCCAGATACGGCATCAAATGCTAACTTTGCTCTCAATTCTGGAGTCGAAGTCAGGTTGGGCGGCAATGGACTGTCCAGAATTGAGGGTAAAGTTAGCATTTGATACCCTATTTGGATGTCTGCCGACACGGTTTTCAGACTTTGACTGATCGCGTGAAAGGCCCTTAAGATGCAGTCGCTGCTTCCGTTGCAGGCCTGCCAATCCAGTTCTCACGATATCAGAAATTTCTTCATTGAACTGTCGTCAAAAAATGACGAGAGAGTGTTACTCTTTAAGCGTTGTATAATTACTGCAAAATAACATTTTGCATCATATGGCCCATTTTAAAATTCTCATTTCGTTCACAGAAAAAAATGCAAGCAGAACCATTTCATACGTGCAGCGAACGAATTAATAGCAATTGGAAAACATCGCAGGTGAGCGAATCATTCGTACACAGGAACCAGAACGATAAGAAGGCCTATCATCAAAACGTCTGGGAATATTTTAATGCTCGCCCAAATGTACTCAGACTCAGAACTGAATAAGCTCGGAAGTCAGCTGAGAAGTCTTGTAATTATTTCAGCTTTATTATCCTCCCCTCACTCGGAAATATATTTAGGTCCTAAAAAGTTAACTTTCCAATGGCAACCTTGTTACCTCATTTGTGATCACGGTATTAGAACGAGTGTAACTAGCACTAGCATTACTTCTTCTAAGGTTACTTCAACGAGTGTGACTAGTCTGAGGGTTTCTAGCACGAGAGCAGCTAGCACGAGGGTAACTAGCACTAGGGTAACTAGCACGAAGGTAAATGTCACGAGGGCAATTAGGACGAAAGTAACTAGGACGTGGGCATTAGCACGACGGTATTACAGAAAACTTTTCAGAATACTCGTTTCTCACATTCTTTGATTTCATTTATATCAGAATAATGCGCTGTTGCTCATGCTGATTCACTGAGCAGATTAGGTGGGATCTCTGCATTTCTACTACCCATAGCATGATTTCAATTTCTTATTTCATGTTTATTTTCATCATGGTGGGATGCCTGAAAGAAAATTGATATTGCACTAGAAACAAGCTTTTAAAACCGATTGATATTGCACTAGAAACAAGCTCTTAAGACCAAATGATATTGCACTAAAAACAAGCTCTTAAGACCGATTGATATTGCACTAGAAACAAGCTCTTCAGACCGATTGATATTGCACTAGAAACAAGCTCTTAAGACCGATTGATATTGCACTAGAAACAAGCTCTCAAGACCGATTGATATTGCACTAGAAACAAGCTCTTAAGACCGATTCAAGGCCAGTGATGGAAAATTCAATGCAGACAAACTGAAACAATAAACAAACACAGGGCCATTTTTATCGACTATAAAGTAATATCAAATTCTGCAGCTCTCCAATCGAAGCAAGTGCGCTTTAAGAACAAGTAAACTCAATATTTGAGATTCAAAACGTGAGTGAACGTAGCATTTATTGTTCGAAATGAACTGTGATGTAAATCATAATTTAGTTATGTTTCTCATAGGCTTCCGATACCTCACTTCGGTCTATTTTAGGGATAAGATTAGTTTCTTTTGGTTATTTCCAACGAATAAGATCAATTTGTCTTCAAAAAGTAAAATATACATGCAAATTATGCAAGGGAACTCTGAAATATGAAGCATATGTGAAAGAAATCCGTGGAATTATTCGTTTTCAATCAGCCTCCAAAGAAGGACCTGCAAAAAAACACACCACGTTTGCTTGCGTCATTACATCACTCCGTCGAGTTTGTGTATTGAAAGAGTTGCGCTTTGTTTGTTTCGTAGAACACTTAAGAAATTGTCGAGCGACCTGAGCAGCGTAATCTGGCTGGCTCATTGCGCAGGCGCTAGAAGGAAGGCCAGCAGCTCAAAATTAAGCACATTGCTATCTGCATTTCTGTGGAATAACGAAGACAAATCCTTGCGCGCCTGAGGGACGAGACAATACGCATTTCCCGGGCGCACCGAGCATTTCCGCAAGCCCTGTTACAAATGATAAGCATCAAATTTAATGAAATGCAATAACTCGAGCAGCGAAAACCCCAGTCCCCAGACGCAGTCCATAACCTTCTTCTCACGAGGTCTTGACGAGAAGGCTCGTTAAATTGATAAAGCTCCGCGATTAACGGCAAAATGAGACCATGTTGAGTCTCATCGCAGCTTCTGAATGTCCACATTACGTCAGGCTCCTAATTCTCGGCTCCAAAACACGACTCGAAATCTGCCCAAGAGTCCGCAGAAAACCTTCTTCCCGTTGTTTAACGGAACAAATTTAAAAATCCAGAGAGAGAATGAGAGATATCGCACATTATGATTGTCCTATGCATCCAAGACGAAAAGAGTCTTCAAGTTATTTTCATATCATGGTGATAAATAGAAAAATGTTCTTATTCCTCTGCATATGTAATTCCGCTTAGACGTCTGCCGTCGTTCTTGAAAGAGCCGGAATTAAATTAAGGTGGAGAGTGAATTTGAACTCGATTTATGACCTTCTGACCGCTAGTTACCCATTCCAAAAAGAACCACCTGCGCAAAGTTAGGGCTCATTTCATACGTTACTTGTATCTGAAACTGCCGGGTTCGAGCCCAAAAAAAGTCTACGGATGCTGGGTTGACATTTTAACAATATATCGAGCTTGAGAATCCAAGACCGCAACGTAAAATGAACATTCCTAGAATACGTCTGACCGTACATACATATAGATGTGCACTGAAATTAGAAGTAAAAAGTAGAAATTATGATTATATACAAACAATAATGGTATATTCATTCATATTTTTTTCGTAATTCGTCTCGACGCTGTGTCTACCAAGCAAGCAAAGGAAGGCAAGCACTGACAGGTGATGCTTACAAATCACGAAAGCCTTTAAGCCCTTAACTTTTCAATGCCCTCATGTACTTTTTTAGATTATTTTCCCAATGATTCATAATTCCTTAGCGGCAGTTCCCTATGTTTTTGCAGCGCATCACTGTTTCCTAGCGATGCGGCAAGCCACTATTTCTACGCTGATTATCTTATTTCCTAGCGGAATTACGTTATTTTCTAGCCGCATATTACTATCTCCTTGACTAGTATCATTATTCTACTAGCGGTGTACCACATCCATGTGTTAGCGTTGAACCACTTTTTGTTTCAGACGCACCTCAATTTGCTTGTAGAATAACACAGTTTTTTTTAGCGGGGGTATCACAATTGTCTAAAGTAATGACACACTTTTTTAGCGGCGTATAACACAATCGGAAACACAATTTTCTTAGTGGGGTATTACAACATCCTAGCGGTATTTCACACATTTTTACACACGTATCACAATATCCTAGCAGACCTACGCAATTTTTTAGAGGCGTATTACAATTTGCTCTTGGTACATCAACATTTCTGGGGAGAACACGTCGCGTTCGCTGAGCAGAGCGGGGCCATAATTTATCGGACGCATGTGTTGAGGGCGACGCGAGTGTGAGGGGGTCGGGCTCGTAAGATGACAGCCACGGGCTCTGCATCGCCGTCTTCTGTGTGCATATCATTACCAGAGCTGGGGCGCCCTCTGCCAAGGAGGCCTTCGAGGCTCAAGATTGCTGGCTCCCGATTGCTTGTTTGTGTGAACGCAAGGGCTCTGTGTTCACACAGGTAGTGGCTCTGTGTTCACACAGGCAGTGGCTCTGTGTTCACACAGGTAGTGGCTCTGTGTTCACACAGGCAGTGGCTCTGTGTTCACACAGGCAGTGGCTCTGTGTTCACACAGGCAGGGGCTCTGTGTTCACACAGGCAGTGGCTCTGTGTTCACACAGGCAGTGGCTCTGTGTTCACACAGGCAGTGGCTCTGTGTTCACACAGGCAGGGGCTCTGTGTTCACACAGGCAGTGGCTCTGTGTTCACACAGGCAGTGGCTCTGTGTTCACACAGGCAGTGGCCCTGTGTTCACACAAGCAGTGGCTCTGTGTTCACACGGGTAGTGGCTGTGTGTTCACACAGGCAGTGGCTCTGTGTTCACACAGGCAGTGGTCCTGTGTTCACACAGGCAGGTTTTATTCTCATAGACTTTATTATACTCTTGCAAAATTAGCGCCAATTGTGAAATTTCCATTCTATGCGCTTGTATTTTATGAAAGATCGTTAAATATTTAATATAAGTGTTCTTTCGATAGTATGAGCATTACGTGCATGGAACTCAGAGCTAGCTCAAAATATATCGCATATTGAAACAAAATAAGAAGTACCGAAGCGGAAAAGAATTCATAACATTCCATACCAACCTAAAAATAAGTGTTAATTCCTCGCTAAATGATCACGTGATATTTTTAGTGTGGAATTGTGATATTTTCTTTCCTCGTGTCACCAATCACATGACAGCTCGATTCTCGATCAATCTCATTTCTAACAGATGACAACAGAAATAGCACCTGTTCAGTCCCAGAGGTAGGCTGCGACCGCACGCCCCTATAGAGCTATATGCGTAGTTCTCTCACGCGCCTCTCTACAGTACAGCCACGGAAGAATAAGTCCAGGCCAATTCTCGGCCGAAAAATAATCGTATATTTTGAAAGGCAATACCGAGTCGTACTCGTGAATAGAGCGGCGAGCTTTTGCATTTTAACTATGCGGGATTTGTAGGTACAAGAACTGTTCATATGGCTTACGAATTTCTTTCCCAACGTGGAAATACCCTTGAGCTGCTCACTCGAATCGACCCGCTTTGTTTTCTCAGGGATTTATGCATGACATTTAAGCCCATCCAATATTTGTACATGACTTTTGTGAGCAAGCAAGTGGTTTCCTGGGCATGTAGGCTCAAACAGCAGTTTCAGGCGGTAGGCTTAAATCATGAGCAGTTTCGCAAGTGTTTTTCTTCGAAACGACGGCGTTCCCTCGAAGTGGTTGGCACAACGCAGTTTGCGGCCGAGCGTCGTTGCGGCCACCATCACGAGTGTTTCTTCACACAACATTGACGCCTTAGCCAGACAAATACTCCACTCCGACTCGACATACCAATTAGCCGCGCTCCCTCCGCCGAGCATCTCACTCCCCCACTCACGGGGCTGGAGGAGAGCACACACTGTGCATTAGCTCTCCAGTCCTAAGCAAGTGCCCTCTCCAGCGGTGGAGGAAGCTCAGTCCATCGCTCAGGCTTGTCCAGTTTGGATTTCAGCAGCTCACTCCATGGCCGCGCTGAGCTTTCTCACGTAATCTACAACACGTATAGGGCCGAATGTGATAGGTTATACCCTTACGCGTTGGTTTAGTTTGCAACACGGTATCTAAGTCGCGTGTGATGGGTTATACCACCATATATTGGCTTAATTTACAACACGGTATTCACACAGAATATGATACGTAGGTTATATCATCCCGCCTTCAAGTCATCAACACAACGCTTCTCTTACGTAAACTTTGATAAAACAGTTAGGATTCGAACGCATCACTACTCGATTCAATAATCTATATTTTTGATCATTACAGCTCATTGCACGAACACGTTACAGCTCACTGCACGAACACGTTACAGCTCATTGCACGAACACGTTACAGCTCATTGCACGAACAACGTCAGGCGGTATCACCAGCAAACAGGCTCCTCTCACCAGTCCGTGACGTTTTGTACAAAAGTGATGAATTGAAACATGTCTTTCATACTTTTTTATCTCCCATGTTTCTAAATATTTACTTAACTGGCTCCATACGAATGCGCCTCACTCTCCTTTTTATGCAACTGAGGCACCTCCCTCAAATTTCAATTTGAAGTTCTTTTAGATGTTACCGCTGAAATTGAACCATAATATTGGCACTGATGACTTGAGACCCGCATCCGCTCAGTAAATCTCTTACCTGGACACATTGAATAATTGCTGAAATATTCATGAAGGGGATTAGCATAGTACAGTGAAACTTCAGTTTGATTTATCACTACGTGTCGGGAAATGATTTTATTTGAGTTTCATTTAGAAATATGCTGGGATGCACCGACCGTCTCCCATCGCGCATACCTGCTTGCTCAAAAAACAAATTGTGTCCCAAAAATACGTGTACCTTCAAATGAAAATTTTGAATTCGGGTAATTTGTAGAACGTGATGGAATATTTGATATTCACAAATAAAAAACAATACTTTTCCATATAAAGTTCTTCAGCACATTTGTATTTACCCTTGACGCTAAAAAATTGGATTTTGTAATGTTGAGCTTAGGGAAATGATAATGTTAGTGTCGATTCTAATACTGATATTAATGCTATTGTTAAGCGAATAATGTCGAGAAAAACGAAAATTAATGAAGAATTTTACACTCCTGTATCAAAGGCAACAACATCGTCTAATTATACACCATGTTCTTATCTACCTCTTAATTTTTGTCATTAATTTTAAGCGAAACTTTGCATTTTCCCGTTGAAGAACTCAAAACCTGAGCTGTACAAATTCTGTTTTATCAGAGTGGACAAATCTGCTGATATGATCTAATAATAACTAATTTTTAGTTTTCATATTCGAACTGCACTTAAATTCGTGTCTGATACCTTGCATCGAATGACATTAAACATGAAATACAAGGAAAGGTGTCTCTTTCAAAGGTATCCTTATATTCGTACAAAATTCTACGACCCATCAACAATGTTTAGGGAAACAAAGCCAAAATCTTTCTTTCTAACTGCGCACAGTATCCGTCTACGTACATATTTTAGACATCAATTACTCAAGTCTGAAATGTTGCATGAAGTATCCTCCTGTGTTCTAATTTTAAAATAAGAAAATTAAGCCCTAATCTTACAGGTCATTGAAAAATGTCGATAGCAAGCTCCGTTATGCTCTTGTTCGACATGTATTTGATGGGAAAACTGCACGAGTTCATGCGTCATTGACGTGAATGGCTCCAGTCATAAAGCCATTTGGCTTAGGTCTATTAAGTTAACTAAATTGCGATTTTGAGGGGCGCATTTTCGATATTCGGCAATGCTGACGCTAACCAATGCTGGCCCGGTGACGAAATTGTACAAGCCGACCGGTACTGGCCCGGTGACGGATCGGCGCGCCTGAGGTTTTTGAATAAGAGCCACTTCTGAACCTGCAATAACCGTAAAATTTCCCTCTAAAATGACCCTTACAATCTACAGCAGCCGAGCGTCCGCAAACACGCGTAAAATGCGCGACCAAGACGCTGCACCTGCGCAGCTTTGGAGATTTCAATAATATTGACCCGTCTCTTGTTCGTTCGTTCCTTGTTGTTCGCGACATTTTTGAAGATTTCATGAAATTTAAACTGAATTTTACCTTCATCCTATTTTATTTATTCTCTTCAAATGAATTTTACACAAACTGAATATAATCAAAGCTAATTCTCTGTTGCTTCCAGACTGTTTTGTTTCTACACCGGACAGTCCCTGTTCTGAACATCGTAAGACGTTCAAGCGCACATTTTTTCTGCCTAATTTGTGCACGTTGATGAGCTCAGGACACTTAATTACTTGGTATTTGGACACCGACGCTTAGCACAATAGAAGAAATGCGCCTTCCTTCAAGGAATGCTCATTTTTACTCAATACTTATTCTACTTAATATTTTTAATTTATGTACTCATAATCAATTTCTATCACTTTTTGTTTTTCTATTCACCTGAATGCACGTATGAGAATTAGAACACCTGAGTGAGTAATTGAAGCATCTGAATTTTTCAGTTACCGCACCTGAGTCAAATGAAGAATTTCCAACAAGTTTCCGCGGACTCATCCCTCAACTGACATCTCGACTCCCCTCTACTCTGGCAGTTCATTCAGTGGTTTACTTGAACAAACGTGAGGCAATAATGGTACATGTGAGACCATCACTCTCATTAATAACATTTAAGATGGGAAACTATCAATGTGTTTACTTTTAACAAAAAGTGACGTAGTAGGCCAGTTATAACCTATGCTTGACTATTTTTATTTTCAAATGCCAAAATTAACTGGCTCATTGAACTGATGGAAAAAAAATTCAATGACGATTATTTATTTTTATTTATTTATTTATTCACTCTTATTTGGACAACAGCGCGAGTGACACATAGAAGTATTTTGCATCTCATCGTGGTTGGACTCAAATCCTTCATTCATGAGAACCTCAATTGAATGCAATAACAAAATACACATACGCAGGATTTACGAAAGACCCAAATGAGAGTGCTTAACACTTTACGAGCAATGTTTCTCTAGAGCTGACCATTTAAGTGAGTTCTAAACACATGAAATTGGTCTATTGAATACTCAGCTTTCAATCACTCATTTTAATTGACAAGTGGGTACGTTGATTCCTCAGTTCTCGAGAGTTCATTTTGAGCTCCAAGTTGGCATTTAGGTTACTCAGTTCTCAATAGCTAATTTCGAGCACCAGCCTGTTCATCTGAATACTCAGTTCTTAAAAACTCATTTTGAGAACAAAGTTGGCCAGTTGAATACTCAGTTCTCAATCTCTCGGGTCGAGTACCAAGTCGACGAGCTGCAATAAAGCTGGTCACGCTAATAACGGCTCCGCTATTGTGCACAGGGTGCCTTTGACTCCAGAGAACAAGTCTTGTTTGATTAAAGCAATGATGTAGCAGAGATCAATGATGACGGCTGCTTCGTACAGCTCTGTAATATGGAGAGTTAAATTCTGCTGAATTATTAGCAAGCCAAGCTCCAGGATTACCTTCGTAACCTAACATCCTGTGCATCAAAGGCATTCAAATAATTCCAGATACGCACCTGCAAGATGCGTCCTGAATTTCGCAGATCAGCATTCGGCTAATGGTCATACCTCACATGTATACACTTTAGGCTATTGTGACGTGAAACGCGGGGTCTAGGGTCTATGTTCGGGGCATAACGGTATTCTAATTAACTCCTACCGACCTCATTAACGGGGCCAGCTACGGCGAATTGCATTGAACTGTTAGATCTGCTCCGTTAATTGGAGTACACTGCGATAAAAAACGATCAATTTTTCGACGCGCTGATTCGTTTCAATCGCGTGTGTAAAGTTAACGTCTGAATTATGATTCACCTTTCTGAGTCGTGTGACAGAAATAATATTGACACTAGAAAGTGTGCCAACCGTGGCTCCACTGGCATAAGTCTACGGTGTTTCGTGTGAAAGTTTGACTTACTCTGACCCTGAATTCTACTAATGGATTGAGATTATTTAAAATCCTTTTCAAAATCAAAGAATGTTATGATGCTTCAGTACCATGAGCTACTTAACTGAATACAACCTGTCTTTGCAGGTTTTAAACATGAGTTCAGAATTAGCTTTACACCTGAAAAGAATGTAAAGTGACGGTTAACTATTTGCTATCTATAAAACTAAAATAACACTTGGCCGTGAAAAGTAGGTACATCAGAAATAGTTAATCTGAACCTCACCATACAGCTGGCGCCACCACAGCAGCTCCGACTCGGCGAAGGCAGAGCCCCCAGAATGTACAGATTTCTTTCAGGATGTTGGTTCTGAATTGTTACCTGAAGCTTTATTTCAGCGTAGGTGCTCAAAATTTGAGTCCTTCTTGGTTATTCAAAATATTAATCCTTCATAGTGACTAAAAAATCCTTTTTTACCCTGCTGTTTTACGACCTATATCCGGTGTAGAAGAAGGGGCGAC
>VOMN01052381.1:0-10693 GCA_014899125.1 Orchestia grillus | reverse complement strand
TGACCCGTTATTGGATGAAACGCTAAATTTAGTGACCCGTCATTTGATGAGACTCTAGATTTAACGGCCCTTTAATTGATGAGATACTAACGCTAGTGGCCCATTAATTGATGAGCCTCTAGCGCTAGTGGCCCGTCAATTGATGAGATACTAACGCTAGTGGCCCGTCAATTGATGAGATACTAACGCTAGTGGCCCGTTAATTGATGAGCCTCTAGCGCTAGTGGCCCGTTAATTGATGAGCCTCTAGCGCTAGTGGCCCGTTAATTGATAAGACACTAGCGCTAGTGGCACCGTTAATTGACGATGAATTTTAGCCTTTAGGCTGGTCGAACGAGATCTTCATTGTTAAAGTAATCCTACCGGTCAAATCCGAGCTACTGCAGCACGTTCAACGGCCTCTATATCGTTATCTAAAGAATTGTTTGCTTTCAAAACTAAGGAGACCGGAAATGACCATAAATAGGATGACTGAAATGACCATAACTAGATGACTGAAACGGCCATAACTAGGATGACTGAAACGGCCATAACTAGGATATCTAAAATGGCCAAATTGACCCGAGCGTCCCATTTGACTGCATTGAGAGTGCAGTCAAATACATAGTCAATTCGTAGGAAAAAATAAATTCATCAGAATGTCACTGCAGCAGCTGGCGACTTCGAGTACTGTAACCATTCTTAGAGACAAACGTCCCTCAAATAATGACCAACTTAACTTGAATGTCACAAATCTGAACAATAAGGGGGCCAAATTCTGTCGATTTTGCAAGTGTCAACTGGGGAAAAAATAAAACGGAAGCTTAAAAAACACAGTTTCCGGCCGGTCTCTCTACCTACTGGTTTTTCCCAAAAATCATGTCAGAGTAATGATGATGATAAGAATAACGCTGCTGTTGACAGTATTGCTGCTGTTGACATTAATAACGCTGCTGTTGGCAGTAAATGGACGTAGACAGTCCGTACTGAACCTCATGTACTTTCAAACTAAATCGGATGTTTTTTAATAATGCTGCTGTTGACAATAATGCTGCTGTTTACAGTATTGTTGCTGTTGACATTAATAACGTAAATGGCCGTAGAATGTGCGTACTGAACTTCATGTATTTTTAAACTAAACTGGATGTTTTTTGCTTACAACTGAATTTACCCCGACCAAATATCCCACGTTTCAACTAAAACTACATTCATTGTGACCAACTATCACTTTTCTCAACTTAGGCTAAATTTTATTCCGACCAAATGACCCTTGTTTAAAATAAAACTCAATTTATTATTACTAATTAGCACTTTCCTAAATTAAAACAAAATTTAGCCCTGCCAATTTTCACTTTTCCCAATTAAAACTGAATATATCATGACGAAGTATCCCTTTCAAAAATTAAAACTACATTTATCAAGATAATATAACACTTTTCTCATTAAAAAATGACTTCACTCCCATCAAATATGACATTTTTCCATTAAACCTACATTTAACCCAACCGACTATCACTTCTTTCAATTGAAATTACATTTACTCCTACCAACTACCCCGATTCATGATTAAAACTAATTTTACTACGACAAAATATATATCTCCTTTCGCAATTAGAACTAAACTTACTCCTACCATATATCACTTGTCGCGATTATGGCTAAACTGAGTCCTACCATTTATAACTTGTCGCGATTATGGCTAAATTCACCCTTTCCAAACGTGCTCTCCAGACCCCCTCAAGTTCAGACGAGGTCTCCACAATCTGTGTCACAGGCAGCAAAGATTATAGAATTTAAAGTTGTTGACAGCAAAGATTGAAAGGATTAGAGTTGCAGGCAGCAAAGATTAAAGAATTTAAAGTTGTTGACAGCAAAGATTGAAAGGATTAGAGTTGCAGGCAGCAAAGATTAAAATAATTAAAGTTGCAGGCAGCAAAGATTAAAATAATTAAAATTGCAGGCAGCAAAGATTAAAAGGATTAAAGTTGTAGGCAGCTAAGATTAAAATATTTAAAGTTACAGACAGAAAAAATTAAAATGATTAAAGTTGCAGGTAGAAAAGATTAAAACGATTAAAGTTGCTGGCAGAATAGATTAAAATTGTAGACAGAAAGATTTAAAAGAATAAAATTCCTACAGAAAGATTAAAAAGCATCAAGTTGCAGGCAGAAAAAGATTAAGTTTCCAAGATTGCTTTTTCCCTGGGCTCATTCGGAGTCTTCAATTCCTGGGCCTCGAGGCAGCGGTAAGATTTTCTTTTAAATCTGCTCGCAATTTGAACTTTACTCACAAGTTTTGCTCGCAATTTGAACTTTTACTCACAAGTTTTGCTCGAAATTTGAACTTTTACTCACAAATTTTGCTCGCAATTTGAACTTTTAGTCACAAGTTTTGCTCGCAATTTGAATTTTACTCACAAGTTTTGCTCGCAAATTGAATTTTCCTCACAAGTTTTGCTCGCAATTTGAATTTTCCTCACAAATTTTGCTCATAATTTGAACTTTTACTCACAAGTTTTGCTCGCAATTTGAATTTTCTTCACAAGTTTTGCTCGCAATTTGAATGTTTTACAAATTTTGCTAGTAATTTGAATTTTTCTCAAAAGTTTTGTTCGCAATTTGAATTTTCTTCACAAGTTTTGCTCGCAATTTGAATTTTTCTCACACGTTTTGATCGGTATTTGAACTTTATACAAATTTTGCTCGCAATTTGTATTTTCCTCCCAAGTTTTGCTCGCAATTGGAATTTTCCTCACAAGTTTTGCTCGCAATGTCCAATTTTCCCAAAACTCGCCACGTAATTCGAGCTTCCTCTCTAATTCGGTCGCCAGCGAGACTTTTTTCCACACATTTTGGTTTGCAGTTTAATTTTGCTCGCGCTAAAAAATTTATTGCTGCATTCCACCTGCTTTGTAAATTTAATAAATTTAATGCTGATAGTAGACGTCTAATGCCAGCAGTAGATATTTAATGGTGGTAGTAGAAGCTTAATGCCACTAGTAGAAATCTAATCCCGGCTGTCTAAATTCAGCACCGGCTCCTTAATTTTAATGTCGATTGTATAAATTTAGTAGTTACTGTAAAAGTTAATGCCGGGTACATAAACTTTATACCAGCTGTTACCAGTAGTATGAGCTTAAAGCCATCTATTTGAATTTAATGCGAACTGTGTAAAATAACATCGGCAGGTGCCACATGTACGTACTCGCTGCCAGCTGTACATGGTTCCTGACCACTGAATACACTTACTGCCAACTGAATACACTTACTGCCAACTGAATACACTTTCTGCCAACTGAATACTTTTACTGCTAACTGAATACACTTACTGCTAACTGAATACACTTATTGCCAACTGAATACACTTTCTGCCAACTTAATACACTTACTGCCAACTGAATACACTTACTGCCAACTGAATACACTTACTGCCAACTAAATGCAATTACTGCCAACTGAATACACTTACTGCCAACTGAATACAATTACAGCCAACTGAATACACTTGACTGCCAACTGAATACACTTACAACCAACCTAATACACTTAGTGATAGCTGAATACATTTACTGTCAGCTGAATACACCTACTCAATACACGTCATATTCAATATTAATAACACTACAATACATAATCACCCTACCCTTATACCCTAATATTAATAACTTGTAGACGCGCCCCGCCCAAAATGGAGGGCCAAATGACTCTAAATTCTAAAGATGCCCTCTTATTTATGGTAACTCTGACCGGAAATAATGGTATTTTCAGTATCCCTGATACGGACTGCCTTCTCTGACAGATTGGAATTGTCTCCTGTCTAAATCCTTAAGCGCGTCTCAGACAGACGGACGGACTAAGCAAGCAAGCAGCCACTCTGTATTTGTATATAGTGGAATCACCACACCCGAGCGTAGTATGAATTGTTTT
The DNA here is from genome assembly GCA_014899125.1 of Orchestia grillus. Classification (NCBI taxonomy): domain Eukaryota; kingdom Metazoa; phylum Arthropoda; class Malacostraca; order Amphipoda; family Talitridae; genus Orchestia; species Orchestia grillus. Next base: position 6,788 of record VOMN01052381.1, on the reverse strand, counting down.
ACATAAAATTCTTACGTAAAAATTCCCATTTCCATTCAAATTTTCGGCCAAAGTTCCCCGTCTCCTTGCAAGCAAACAAAGTGAAAATGAATTTAAAATTTGAGCTCTAGAATTTACTTTCTTGGTCAGGGACAAAAATGTTCAAATTTGCCTTTTTGAATATCACTAGAGCTTTGCAGTTTTCGTGCCTGGAAGCGGCTCAAAAACAATAGGTGACTAATTATTTGTCCGGGAAGCTTATATTACGCTAGCAAAGTTTAATAGGCGTAGCCGGTATGTTCTTTTCGCAGGCAAAAAACGTAGTTAGGAAATGACGCACACGTAGGAGGAATAAAATCTATGTTAACTTGCATTATTTTCGTCTTTGAACTACGACTCTCATCTTGCCAACCTCCCAATGTTTTTGACGGAAGATTTCCACACAGTTTCTCTTTTGCTGGAAATTTGTGAGACCAACAGTTTTACTGCTGCATTTTGTTTGATGGGACTGAATTATGAATGGCTACTACAAAAAGGATTTTTACTAGAGCGTAATTTCCCTTGGTTTATTTTCACGCTCCAAAAGTACTTGACACATTGCACTTCTTTATTGCCTTCTCCCACCTTACTGTCTCTAGTTCTATCATTTCAAGACCATACTACTTACACTCACCAATCTCACGAGGCATTGTAATGTAACCATTCAATTAGACTTACCAAAAGACTAGCACTCACTAGTCTCACGCGGAACTATAGTGCGACTTGTAAATTAGACTTACCAAAAGACTAACACTCACTAGTCTCACGCGGAACTGTAGTGCGACTTGTAAATTAGACTTACCAAAAGACTAACACTCACTAGTCTCACGTAAAAGTGTAATGTGAATTGTAAATTAGACTTACCAAAAGACTAGCACTCACTAGTCTCACACGGAAGTGTAGTTTGACTTGTAAATTAGACTTACCAAAAGACTAGCACTCACTAGTCTCACGCGGAAGTGTAGTGCGACTTGTAAATTAGACTTGCCAAAAGACTAGCACTCACTAGTCTCACTAGGAAGTGTATTAGTGAGACCATTAAACTACCCTAGGGTAGGTGGCGCTAGGTGGCGATTAGCGCGCATGCGTAGGCTTATTTTGTCAAAATTTATGAATAACAAAACAGTAAATAAATTATTTTTTGATTTTATACCGCTATCTATATGAATGTAACATACCGTATACAGGTAAAATATGCTACAATTTCTTGGTAAATGTTTCATGTAAAAGCGCTTTGATAACCTTGGACTTTGAAATACCTGGAGTTTTTTTTACGTAACTTCATACGAGTATAGTATGTGTACATATACACGGTGGACTACATATCGATCATATACCCAGCTCATTCATGGTGCTGTAGGTAGGTAAATATGAAAAGAGTTGTAGCATAAATAGAATTTAAAAATGTGTTCTGTAGAACTGGAAAAAAATATTCTTATTAACCGAGTCATAAACGTTTCTTTAATTTATCTTTATCTCGACAGTATTTAGAACAATTTATGACCAAGATGGTCCCAAAAATGTAACTTATTTTAAAAATTAAGGTATTTCGAGGAATAGATTCACAAGAGCAACAGTGCAAAAGAGAAGTAAATATAGGATGTGTTTATGCATGAATTGTTTTGGAACAAGTCCTCTGTCTCAAACTAGCATACTTTTCCTTTTGATATACATGTCGAAAATTTCTATTGCACTTACCGTATACATGGAAATTATTTGCCTCCACATTTGTAAATGCTTATGCTGCTCTGCAAATGAAAAAAAAAACAGGTTTCTAATGTACATACCTGCATACACATACATAAATGCATGATGTAATATATGTGCATACACTAATCTTCGTGCACGACATATTATAGCTACATACACGATACATATACCTACTTACATAATATAATGCACCTGCCTACGTACATTCACACAGCTACTTACATAATGTAGTACACCTGCCTATCTACATTCACATATTTACGTAAAGACATTTCCCTTCATGAACACACCTCCTTGCAATACAAGTACTTACACTTATAAGTATAATACTCCTGCATTCAAAGACAGAGTGTGTATACCGCACCTTATTCGTGCCCGAAACGTACATATGTCCATACATGTGTATGTAAAAAATGTCTTCATTAGTGTGCGGTGTCGAAAAAAAAGAGTACAGTATAGTAAACAGAAAACGAGGAGCACAATAAGCAGAAAACGAAGAGCATAATGAACAGAAAACTAGGAGCATAATAAGCAGAAAACAATGAGCATAATAATCGATAAACGAAAAGCATAATAAGCAGAAAACGAAGAGCATAATAAGCAGAAAACGAGGAGCATAATAGCAGAAAACAAAGAACATAATAAACAGGAAACGAAAAGCATAATAAACAGAAAACAAAGACCAGAATAAACAAAAAACCAAAAGTATGATAAACTGATTCATTCTCAACGTATCCGTACGGTACTCTACAGTTGAATATGGTTGAATAGTTGAGCATGAACCGGTCAATTCTTAATGAGTATTTAACGATCAGTCATGGAGAGTTGGTCAATCATGACTAGCCGAGTTCCCCGCCCTCATAATTGCTGTTAATTAAGTCACTGAGCTTAATTACTCAATTTACTTAGTAATTACTATTCATTGATTGAATCAGATCAACTATAATACATTTAATTACTCCTTAGCTCTCACTTGTGACACTTGTGACACATTTCGGTGATGATTTCTACACACCTATGGACTTACATGACACATTTAGACGTGTCATTTACGAGTCGGTATTTTTCCAGTGCCGTGATTTTTTTGCAAGTCATTTACGTGCCATTTCTACATGCCATTTCTACATACGATTTTGCACGCAATTTATGCATGTAATTATTACATACCGTTTTAAAAGACATTTTCTTAACCGTTTTTACGTGTCGTTTTTATAAGTCATTTTTTACACGCCGTTTTTTACAAGCAGTTGTTACATGCTATTTCTACACACCGTTTTACACGTCATTTTCTATAGCGTTTTACAAGTCGATTATACATGCCATTTTACCTGCCGTTATAACATGCCGATTTTTACATCCCTTTTTATGTACGTGCCGTTTTGCATGGAATTTTTTACATCTGGATTTTTACAGGCATGTTTAACAAACCGGTTTGCACACGCTTCTTCCAAACGCCTTTTTCATTGACAACCCTTCACGAGCCACTCTAAACACGTGTCTGGACGCTGAAGTCAAGCAAACACGCAAACAAACAAACAGTGCCCCCTGTGGCGTGAGCAAAGAAGATGTTCAAGGTCACGCATCCGCCTACCGCGGTATTTTTTTTCAAATTATTGAATTTGATTTCAGACCTACGGCACCGACATCAATACTGACGTTTGTGGATGAGGTGAGTGTTTCAAATCGTAAAAACAACATCGAAAAATATTTTGCATCTTTGTTCGAAGATTACGTTAATTCTGAGTGTAGGAAATTAGAAAAACCTGTTATGAATCTTCCTAAATTTGGATTCCCTGTCGATGCGGTAGGTTTCGCCTGTTCGAGGCCCCGCCAAAACAATGACGAGACTTACGATAAATATTCGTACGTGAAAGATATTTTCTGCAGCGGAGACAGACGTGACCTCGCGTCCTGCTGGTCTGAAGGGCACTGAGCCTGACCCCGAACCTGTGAACAAGTATTTTCTTGTGCGACGATCTTTCTTCGAATTAGATCTCTATACCAACACTTAGTTTTTTAATGAAATATGTAGATTCTTCCAAACTGTAGGTGTCTGAGAAATTTAAAGAAATAGTTCCTATAACAAATCGACGTAATTACCGTCTTTTGGTACGATTATTTACTCCATTTCAATTTTTTTACCGAGAATACATCGACGTGCAAACTATGTCAGAGTTCTGTAAGAGGTTTCTCATACATTCTCCAAATTCTGAAAATTTTTTGATAAGCCTCTCTCTCTCTAACACACTCTTTCTCTCTCTCTTCCTCCCTCCCTGTCTTTCTTCACTCTCTCTCCCTCCCTCCCTATGTCTTTCTCCTTCTCTCTATTGTTCTCTCACGCTTTCTCAGATTCCAAGTGCTGTTTTATGAAGTCATTAAAGCGTCAACGTGCAAATTATCTGCACGTGCTTCTTTTTTCGTGACGCATCTCCTGCTTTTCTTGTGACCAATTACGTCGTTTTCTCGTGACCAATCACGTGTTTTCAGGATTTAAGAGCAAGAGATCGTAGAGAAATCGTGTTTTCTTCACGGGTGCAGTTCACAGCTACGCAGGACAATCAGAACGTCCGGTCAACTTTCGGACTTCCCACCTCTATGAGGAGTCCTAGCTACGGGCACAGTTGATGGAAAGTTGATGGAAGTTTCCTAGGTACTTAGTTGATGGAAGCTTGGAAAAGTTGACGGTGGTTTCGAAGGTACTCAGCTTGCACGTGGTAGCGGTTCTAATGTCGGCGGCGGAGAGATGGTCAGTCGAAAGTTTTTTACCTTCTGCCAGAGTACCTGGAATTAAAACACGTGCGTGCGTCGGCAGCTTTCCTTTCCTTGGGTCGTGGTCGACTCACACGCATCATCGCCGCCCCCAACCGTCGACAGCAAACTTTCCTGCGGCGATGTCAGCGTATGGGCGGCCAAAGTTACTGTTAGCCGAACCACCAGCTGTGTAATAGACCACTCTAAATCCGCTGTGTATTAGACCACTCTAGACCTGTTGTGTATTAGACCACTCTAAGCCCGCTGTGTACTAGACCACTCTAAATCCGCTGTGTACTACATAGGCCACTCTAGACCCGTTGTGTATTAGACCACTCTAGACCCGTTGTGTAGTAGACCACTCTTGGTCCGCTGTGTATTAGACCACTCTAGACCTGTTGTGTATTAGACCACTCTAGACCCGTTGTGTATTAGACCACTTTGGACCCGCTGTGTACCAGACCACTCTAGACCCGTTGTGTATTAGACCACTCTAGACCCGCTGTGTACTAGGCCACCCTAGACCCGTTGGGTCACCATTTCAAAGTAGAAAATAATTCATCCACTTTAGCCCCATTAAACCATAGCCATGATACGATGTAAAACCCTTATTTAATTACTGAGAGATGAGCTCTGAATTTCCGCCCTATGTTATGACTGAAGCGCGTGCGCGGTTACAAACAAGCAAGCAAGATGATCAGAGTCTTAGTATGATATAGATAGACAAATCGAAAGATAGTAAGATTAATTGTTGGATAGATACTGTGCGACTTAGATTGATAGATCGTAGATAATTATGCAAACCCATTTAGTTTTGGAGATAATAGATGAAAGATTCAAGCCAAATAACGGCACCCGAAAACCTGAAAAAATATTCGCAAAAAGGATCAAGTCGACCATCGAAAAGCTGTCTGCTTGAGATCACGGCAGCTTTGGGCCTAGTTTAGGCCTATTTTTAATTCGTTCCCCTACGTAAAACCACGCAGGAACTGCAGTTGTCGCAATGAAATCCGCGTAGAACAACAGAAAAAATGGTCAATTCTTGACCTGCTAAACTCATGGCACGTTTACGTACAGAGTTTGTCTGCAGAGTTTGTCTGTTGACTGTGTATGGTTTCTCTGCAGTTTGTTTACAGAGTTTGTCTGCAGAGTTTGTCTGTTGACTTTGTGTATGGTTTCTCTGCAGTTTGCTTGCAGAGTTTGTCTTTTGATTTTGTCTGTTGATTTCGTGTATGGTTTCTCTGCAGTTTGTTTACAGAGTTCGTCTGTAGAGTTTGTTTCTTGATTTTGTGTATGGTTTCTCTGCAGTTTGTTTTCAGAGTGTGTCTGTAGAGTTTGTCTGTTGACTTTGCGTATGGTTTCTCAGCAGTTTGTTTTCAGAGTTTGTCTGTAGAGTTTGTTTACAGAGTTTGTGTATGGTTTCTGAGCAGTTTGTTTGCAGAGTTTGTGTATGGTTTCTCCGCAGTTGGTTTGCAGAGCTTGCCTGTAGAGATTGGTTTTGCCGGCAAAGTTTGTCTCAAGAGTTTCTGTTTGTTCAGGGTGTGTCGCAAGGGTTTGTCCGTTGTCTATCTACATAGTTTGTGTCTGTCTATGGAGTTTGTGCATAATTTGTCTTCAGAATTTGTCTATAATGTTTGCCTATAGTTAGTCTACAGAGTTTGTCGACAAAGCTTGTCTACATAGTTTGTCAACTGAATTTGTCAACAAAGTTTGTCTACAGAGTTTGCCGACAAAGTTTGTCTACAGAGTTTGTCGACAGTATTTGTTGACAGAGTTTGTCTACAGAGTTTATCTACAGAACTTGTCTGCAAGGTTTGTCTACATAGCTTGTCTGCAGAGTCTGTACATATTCTGACTCGAGAGTTGGTCGGCAAAGTTGGCCAGTAGCACTGTCAAAGTTGAGAGCATTGGCCGAAGTGCTATCCAATATTCAGCAAAGGAAATATGCGTCACCGAGTTTTGGCTCAAGAAATGTTCATTTTCAGCCGGCATTGAATATTGCAAGGAATAAAACACGTGATGAAACTCACTTCAAAATTTAGAGGTAACTGGTGGGTATTGTGGCAACTGGTGGGTGTTGTGGCAACTGGTGGGTGTTGTGGCAGCTGGTGGGTGTTGTGGCAACTGGTGAGTGTTGTGGCAACTGCAGCAATATGTATAAATATGTTGTATTTAGAACATTTTTTGTTGAGAACTGTCAGAAATCTAAGCGAGCGTACAGGCAGGAGGGGACTAAGATATTCAGCGGAATAAACAGCTTCTAAAAAGGATTTTTGAAGTTTTTAAAAATGAAAATGCTTCCTGTCCGT
>VOMN01052379.1:0-24750 GCA_014899125.1 Orchestia grillus | reverse complement strand
TGGTCTCCTCTATGCTGCAAATTGATTCCTAATCAATTATTTGCTCGACTTCAATGAAATCGATAAATCGTTTCCAACGGCCAATATGTAGTGCTCCCCATTTGAAATTAACCTCAATATTTCTCGCACTTAAAACCCATTACATCGCCTTTACGTATGTCAACTTGACAGGACAGAAGTCTCTTTCCATTCATTCTGTCTCTCGAACATGGAAGTTAACCATGAGGAAACGAAATGGGGAGGGGGGGGGACGTCGACTTCGTCATGGAAATCGGCGTTAGACACATGAGCAGCCATGCCTCTCTCACCCCTGACCTATTCTTGGGCCAGCTTTTCAGTTTATTGCTCCAGCAATTGATCAAGCGATTGTGCGAGCAGAAATTGGGTGTTGGCGGAAATATACAAATCTGTGTTGAAGTTTCGTAAGGCATTGTTGATCCCGCTAATGAGACCAGCGATCCAACTTTATAACACTGAACTTCTGAAACTCTACTAACGACTTAGAGCTCCAGAACCTCTCGTTGCAACTGGGAGCTCAAGAACTTCTTGTTGTAAATTGTGGCTGAAAAGCTTCTTGTTGCAAATCGTTGCTCAAGAACCTCTTGTTGCAAATCGTAGCTTAAGAGCTTCTTGTTGCAAACCGTAGCTCAGGAACCTCTTGTTGCAAATCGTAACTTAAAAGCTTCTTGTTGCAAATCGTAGCTCAAGAACTTCTTGTTGCAAATCTTAGCTCAAGAACCTCTTGTTGCAAATCGTAGCTTAAGAGCTTCTTGTTACAAATCGTAGCTTAAGANTAGAGCTCCAGAACCTCTCGTTGCAACTGGGAGCTCAAGAACTCATTGTTGCAAATCGTAGCTCAAGAGCTTCTTGTTGCTTCAACCTCTTGTTGCCTTCAATGAATTGTGACGCACACTGAGCAGAATTACAACTTGAGATGTTCAAGACAGGAATTATTTCGACACTTCGTAAGTCACATTTCGCAAATACATTAACGCGTCAATTTTGGAACTTTGATGCTAAATAAGTATGCTTTAAGTTTTCACCAACTTTTCTAGGATAAATTATTCTACCGAGTTGAGAAGAATGCTCTTTAGCGCGCACTGTGCAATTAGAAATTTCAGCATGCACAGTTTTTCCTTCAGTTTTTAGAGATACATACCATCGCAGTACTCTCGCTCTTAAGACCATGATTTTTGTCGGTTTTCTCTGGTCATATTGAAAGGGTGATTCAACAGCACTGCTTTTAAAGCACCCTTGACCTAGACCCAGTTCAGATTTAAGTCAAATACTTCTCACGTTGTGAGTTTGAATGATCTCCTCAACGGAAAGAGCATGATGAACTTTGAACGAGAAGTGACCTAGCTTGAGTAAATCAAACTGATCTAAATCATCCGAGGGTCTCAATTCAATCTTCATCACTCTTGCTCGTTAGGTCAGAAGTGACGCGACACACGCGGTCCCATAGTACCTGCCGTCGATTTCTCTCTGTAGAAGTCTCTCAAAGCACATTTTAGGGCGGTTTACCTTTCAGGGACTTGTGGGAAACTGGGAAGTGATCATTGACGTACGGGAGGCTGTCGAAATGTTTTCAGACAACTTCGAAACTTTTCCGGTGTGCAATCGTGTTTTACGAATTTTACGCTACAAAGACGAAGTTTACCGGTTACATAGCGTACAGAAGTGTGTAGATAATAACGGATTTTCTTAGAAAAAAAATTATGTTTTTTTGCAAAGCAAGGTTTTAAGCCATTCGTCCGATGACTTTTTGGCTGCTCCTTGTGGTTAGTACGTGGAAATGGGCGTTTCTGTACAGGATTTTAGTTTGGACGAGGCTGTGAGGTGCCGGCGTTAGAGCGCGTCTTGGTCACGGTCACGCTCGACTGTGTAATTTTAAAAGTAATCCAATCTCGCAAATTAAAATGCGAGTGAAGGATTGCATGGTTTGAAGAACTTTAAATTTCCAGAGAGAATTTATCTGCGGGCCTGTTGGAACACGAAAAGGGAATAAATTAAGAACAAACGATCAACTTTTTTTGATTCAGGGGTTCAATAGCCAATTATGAATATTAAGCAAGATAAAAATGAAACAATGTCTCTAAATTTCAAATCTAAATAATATAAATAAGCCAATTCGGTAGATCAATATCAACAACTTTCATATCAGACTTGCGATGGGCGAGCATTATACACTGCCGATCACAGCAGCCCATGCCTGGCGGCCTCGCAAGGTGTTCTCACGACTGGGAGGTTTGGGTTCTATTCCTGACTCAGCAAACTGATTTTCACCGGGTGACGGAGTGCTTCCTTTGGAAAAGAAACCTTCAATGTCAAATCCCTCACGCGTCATAGTTATAAGGCATTGAAACCCAGCGATGTGCTGTTTGGCTGCTGGTTTGGAATTCCATAAAGTTTCTTTTGAGTGACATCGAGCAATTTTAACTCGATTTTTTGCGCAGCAGCTTCGACCACTCGATCGCTTGAACTGTGAGCAAGATTTTTAAAGCTGATATCTTTCTCAGAAAAGCACCAGCGGCTTTGGTTGCATTTGCAGAGAATAATTGAAGAAGTTAGAGAGCCTGAGTTAGTAAGAGCACCGAATAATGACGTCCAACGTCATTTTGATAGTCATATGCCGATTGGTCCTAATAAATATGTTCACTGTTTTTAATTCCCTAATTTCCGAAGAAAGAGACTTACATTGATTAATTTCATGCGGAAGTGTAGGGTGACTATTAAATTTGCCGTATGTATATGGCCCTCGTTAACAGCTTGCCCATATGGGTAGATCTTTTGTTTTGAAATTATTGAATTACTAGTGAACGCACTCCACCAAAAATGGCGGGACAAATGTTGTTAAATTCTTAAGATGCCCTCTCATTTACGTAACTGTCATGAGACAATGTTATTTTCGGTATCACTGATACAGACTGCCTTATCTAACAGTCTTGCTATTACTTACGGACGGATGAACAGACAGAGGGACGGACGGATCAAGTCAGTAAACAAGCAAGCAACGCTGGGTTATTATTAAATAGTGGTACAAGCAGTGAGTACATTTTTGGGACACCCTGAATTTTTGAAATCTATAATTAAGAGCTATTTTAGGCACCATACAGAACAAGAGTTCATATTTTGTTTCATTGCGTGCGAGAACTTAAACAGGCGGAGCTGCACTGTCGGAACATCGTACGTGGATCATCTACGATTTTAGTGCTAAGGTGTTTTTGATAGTATGTTCTGGCTGTGTTTTAGGATGTGTTTTGGGGTGTGTTTTTGGGTGTGTTTTTGAGTATCTTTTTGGGTGTTTTTTTGGATGTGATTTCGGTTGTGTTTTGGCTGTGTTTATGTTTTTTTAGTTTTTAGTTGTTTATTTAGGGTGTGTTCTGACTGTGTTTTGGCTGTGTTTTTGACTGTCCTTTGGCTGAGTTTTGGCTGTGTTTTTGACTGTGTTTTGGCTGTGTTTTTGACTGTGTTTTGACTGTTTTTATTGTGTTTTGGCTGTTTTTTTGCCTGTGGTTTTGGCTGTGTTTTGGCTGTGTTTTTGACTTTGTTTTTTGACTGTGTGTTTTGACTGTGTTTTTGCCTGTGTTTTGGCTGTGTTTTTGACAGTGTTTTTTGACTGTGTGTTTTGTCTGTGTGTTTTGACTGTGTCTTTAGGTGCTCATCTTGCCGGTACTGTTTTGTTTACAGATCAGCCTCACCATCTGCACAGTCGTTCATCGTTATTGAAGACAACTCTCCTTGGACCTCTGCTTGCAACGCCACCTAACAACCGATGCTACCTCCGTCGGGGCTGCGAGAACAACTCTCGATTGTGGCAGGTCATGTCAAGTATATAACGACCTAGGAACGATGGGAACCTCCGCTGAGACCTACATGGCTAGTGCATAATGCAGTCGCTCGTGCTTTTGACGCAGTTCGCACGAACGCGAGGGCTGCGCCTCAAGCGAAACTACGCATATAAACTGACGACTTAGAAAAGACCTCATTCTGCCATCCAAACCACATGGAATATTTTCGCCATTTAAGATCTGACCCCAGTAATCTTGAGCTCAGTGACGGGCAGCAGCGGGAAGCCGCACTTCTTTTCTGCGTCCAAACTCGTCAACGAAAAAATCCGTCATTTCAGCCGTCAGGAAATCCAAATTCGCTGTTTATTCAAGCTGAACGGACGGCCCCTGGCGGCACCTCCTAAGAAAATGGCGAACAAGGCCTGCCAGAAAGCTCGTGAAGGAATCTATGTTTCCTTTGAGGAATAATGAGCGAGGGAAGGAGCTTATTCGAATGACGGGCCGGGAGCTTGATATTTCAGTCGTACTTGACATTCATAAGGAGACGCAGGGTCAAGGCCTGTACAGGTCTGCCTGTGCCCATACTGTTCCGAGTGTTCGTGCCTCATTGCTTCATCTTTTTTTGTTTACCATCTACCATCTGTCAGTGATTTGCGTTGTCTCTTTCCGTCCACTACGTACTGTCTGTCTATCATCTACTGTCTGCAAACCACTTATCGTGGTCAACCAGTATCATCAGCGAGTATAAGTGTAAAAACTACCAGCAAACTTATCGGTTTCACAGTAAAAAACTTTGATTTCAAGTCAAGGGACCTAAAAAGACTCTCAATGAAGCGGTAGTTTTCCCTCATCTGGAATTGCCGTACAACTCTGGCCTCTGGCCCGGGAACGTGACATCAACGAGCTCGACACAAGCCAGAGTATAGCGACAAAAACCGATTCGGAACGCCTTGACTTCAACTACGAATAACTTCAGCGGATAAAATTCATCTTTCTTGAAGGGAAACTAATCGAGGCAAAATTTTCTCAATGAATTCTACGACGTTGGCCCAAAAATTATCTTCGATAGAGACAATAGCGTTCGAACAGAAATAACGGTCATAAACTCAGAAAAAAAATTCAGACCATTTCAGGCTCCAAATTATTTTCTAATTCAATTTGTTAGAATCTGGAACTCGTTACCGAAAAACACCGTCCCTGCTGGCACTGTGTACCCATTCAAAAATCGTCTAGATAAATAGTGGATAAAAGTCCATCAGCATTTACACTACTGTCCGAGGTTACTATAATACTTAAATATTGTCGATTATATGAATGAAAGTCGAGTGAATCATAATATCCTACAGCTGTAAAACGTCAGCTTTCTTATATTAAAACAAATGTTCTCTCGGCTGTGCGTGAAGAATGAAGGGTGTGAGTGCCATCGTCAGCCTTCTGTCGACTAATTTCTTTCTTACCTGCACGGGGCAGCAGCAGTAGTGGCAGTGGCCACCGCCTGCACACGGACGGCAGCGCCACTAGCAGTTTGTAAACTTCTGTTGCCCTCGTGCCAATTACTTCATCTCGGGTGCGCCACTGGACGGTGTGGGACGACAAGGGGACTGGGATTGGAGCTCAAGAATGGGACAATTGGCTCGTTTCTGACGCAATATCTATTTAATCTTAAAATTTTCTACACATTTTCAGTTGACCATCTACTTTCTGCTAATCATCTACTGACAGTCAACCATCTACTGCTGGTCAACTATAAACCGTTTAGCCATTTATTGCGCTATAATCAACCATCCGTCGGCTAACTCTCGTACGTCCACTACATTTCGTCATTTTGCCATCTATTGTCCGTCAACTATCTCTCGTCTACGTAGTATCCATAGTCTTGAGCTACCTATACCTCCAGTCTGTCTAGTATCTATAGCCTGCCAACTGCCTACCGCCTCTCAGTGATCGACCGTCCATGCAGATACAAAGAAGGTGCGATATGAAGCTGCTCTGTTTGTCTGGTTATTTGCAGCTCAATCTCATCTCTGTAAATGCTGGATTCCAATGACCCGCTCCCAAATCAACACGAGGGCGCACCGATCGTCTCTACCAGATTCCCTCTTCACATAACAATAGAAATGAGACTGTAATAGTCTGGACCCTCAATTCCGGACTGCGTCCGTACGAGGCGCACGACACCGACTTCCAGACCGAGCAGCAAATCGCCAACCTCGATTTTCGTAAAATGGACGACAGTGTACAGGTGTGCTTTCGAGTATTAAGGATGGAAATTAATCACTTATAGGAAATTAGAATAACAATAATTCCTTCTTTTTTGTGTATTTTATCGTACAGTTCATACGATTTTATGTCACTTCGGAAGCAGAAGCGTGATATAAATAATTACTCGTATTTGCTGAGCCGAATTACTGGACGTGTGAGTCTAAAGTTCATTCGACCCTTCACGCGCTGGACTCTTTCTTGCTGTAAAATAACCTTTTTCTATGTTTGGTGTTTGTGTGTTCAAGCGAACGTTTGAATTCTAAAAAAACGCGAAAGAGTTTATTGTAACGGGCGATTTACGTGACGCGTTCGTTACCTGATGTTTAGATGTGAATTCATGTTTGTTCATTAAAGGCATGTTAGAATTCAATTTTGGAGCGTTTCGTGGGTCACAGCAGGTCGTGAGCCTCACTATTCTTGAATCATGTCAGCACGTTCAATTAACCCATTAACGATCAAATTATTGTTTCCGTATGGCTGCATTTACCTTTGCACGAGCAACGTGTTGCAGCCATGTGTATCTATGCAATAAAGCTGCATTTACCTTTTTACCCAAAACTCGCAGCCTCTTCGTGTAACCCGTACAGACGGCAGGTGGCGGTGGACGGCAGGACGGCCCTGCGAGGTGGTGCGACTTGGGAAGTTTTGGTGGAGACGACAGAGCGCGGCGAGAAAGTTTGCATTATAAGAAAGTTGGCGTTGCGCATGAGACATTTGTCTTATCCACATGACGGAGAGCAAATGACAGCCAATATGTTCACTTGCGTGAGTGGGCACGTGAGATCTCTTGCAAAAACGTTATGTGATGCTTCGAACATCAATATTGTAGCGTGTTGCGTTAATGAACATCGACTGTTCCTAACATCGGCGTATTTTGCGTTGTATTCTGCGCGACCGAATGTAAACACGGTTCCATCTGTTGCATCATGCCAGAGCCCTTGAAAGAATAACCCTATCAGAACTAACTTACTTTGTGACTTGACCTAATCTTGTATGAACAGTTGTGTATATTTTAGGCCCGTGAGTGCCAATCCCCCTTGTTTTGAACGAAATAATAAGAATTGAAGACTAAACTGAATTATTTCTCATGTCCTTCAGAGATGGCAGTAACAGGGCAGCACACATCCTAAGCCCCCATGCACACATTTTCAAATAATGAGCATTTCCCATCTCGAAACATAGCTTTGATTATACACTGCAAGAAAAAATTCTCATTCTACCCGCTTTTTTAACGATAATATCTTCTGCAGAACCCTTGCGGTTTGTGCTGCACAACGTCTCGTTCTAAAGGTTCATGTTGCTCGCTTTGAACTGATAATGTATGTGGTATTTTACTTGTTATTAGTCTTATATATATGTATATACACTTATGTAGCCTTATGTATAATTAGCTTAATATTAGGTCTGTACGAGTACATCGCATGCTTTAAGGACTTTCAAGCTTCAAACCACATGATGGCACTGTAGTCGTTAGCTCAGCGCTAGAGAGACATTCGGGACTTCTGTCTTTCGTACCCAATTTTTCCCAAGTTTTGTGTCTTCTTCGCTATCTCTTCTTTGTCTTTTCTTCCTCTTCACCCTTAACGCATTGCCTGCGTATTGGGCCCCTGTGTACCATCCAGCCAGTGTTGCGTGATGGTTCGCCTGTGTACCATCCAGCCAGTGTTGCGTAATGGTTTCAGTACCTATTATGGAACAGATTAGGTATATGCATCCATACGTGGGACACGTGTTAACTTGTTTTTATATACGCAGGAGATCCTGTGGCAGAATCCCCCTTGTGCATAAATTTCCCTTATTTACAGTCCACACTAAATTGTCCCTTCTCATTGCTCCCTTTTGACCACACTTCATGGGGATGGAGAGCTTCAAACTAACCAACGATCTAACCTACAAACTAACCAATGATCTAATCTACAAACTAGCCAATGTACTAATCTACAAAAAAAACAACGATCTAACCTACAAACTAACAAATGATCTAATCTACAAACTAACCAATGTACTAATCTACAAACTAGCCAATGATCTAATCTACAAACTAACCAATGATCTAAGCTACAAACTAACCAATGATCTAGTCTACAAACTAGCCAATGATCTAATCTACAAACTAACTAATGATCTAATTTTCAAACTAAACAATAATCTAATCTACGTGTCCTGCGTAGGTCTTCCCTACATGACGCGTCTGCTTATCACGGATCCTTCACTACCAAAAGTGTTTTCCAACTAACTAAAATTATTTCATAATACGTATATATTCTCGTGAAATCGCTTTGATGCTACATTGGGTGTGCATCGAACAGAAACAGTAAGACACTATTTCCTAGAAGAAGACAACAATTTCATCTAAGCGTACACCTAAGCCGTGTAAAAACAATCATTTTAAGTGCACCAAATTAGGTGCTAGGGTCGGCACAGGGCGAGACGTGCTGCCGTGAGCTCTCCGTGTGCCTCGTGAAATACCAACGTCCTGTCGAGATCCATTCACGATGTTGAGCGAGGGGCTCCTATGCAACTTGAATTTTACGCGAGTGGCGCGTATTTCATTTCCGTTTTACTCAAATGGCTTCTATAGAATTTCCATTTTACGCGAGTGGCTTGTATTTAATTTTGCGCGAGCGGTTCCTATTCAATTTTAATTTTGCGCGAGGGGCTTCTATAAGAATTTAGTTTCAGACTAGTGGCTACTTTGCAACTTTACTCTTAGGTAAGTGGCTTCTATACGACTTTAATTTAGGCAAGGAGCTTCTATATAATATGAGCTTCTAGTGTAACGCCCACTACCACTAGCGGCTTCACCAGCAGTATAAAACTATGAACACTTTGAGCTCCAAGTCATGCCAGACACAGCCCTGGAAAGTTGGAAAATCAAAATTAATAATAAAAAATAGTGAAATAAGGATTTGCATGATTTAACTTCAGTTTGGAAAATTTTACACTGAAATTATTATTTTTTATTGGTTCCTGAAAAGCGTCGGGAAGTCGTGATTGCCCCGCTCATCTGCTCGCAATGAGGCACGCTCAGCTTAAACTTTTCTACCTGGAAACGCGCAATTGAAAAATCCTTGACGCTATGAACACCATCTCGAATTTAGATGCGTTTTATTTTGTTGTGCGAATGCGCTGTAGATGCCAGCCCCTTTGAACCTTGTCTGACCTCTGCTGAGGACCTGGAGTCTCGAGGGACAAAAAGCCGAGACCTCTGTGTTTCGCAGCACCCATTTTATACCCAGAACTTTTTACGCAGCACTAAGTGACCGCTTTTATCTTTTATTGCTACCAGACTTGCCTGACCGTTCGTACTCGACAGCCACTTCTACTTTGCTTGACCAGGGCACATGTCTGCAGGGCTAAGAACTGCTATACAATTCGCCAATCCGTGCGTGCGTACGGGCATGGCTGGTGGGGGCTGACACAAATGCTGCACACGAGCACTGCTCGGCACCTGTAATTTGGGCGGAACCGCCTTCTTTGCAATGAATTAAACCCTTCATGCATGTTCAGCGGAACGTTGGCATGAATGGGAGTTAAACGCTCGAAATCATTTTGACGAGTGAGCCGTTTCCACAGATTTGTGCGTCGCAACTCATACCTGGAAATGTTTGGAGGTTCCTTGAATTGAATATTTTGAAGGTTAAATTATTGAAAAAATAGAACTATTATATTATAAACCTTGAATTAGGTTGAATTATTTGAAGGCAATTTTTAGCCTTAAAGGTAATTCACTTGTTGATAACACACCCGCTCTGGCCCAATTACGCGCCACCAATGCCCCCCCAGAAGCGGGTGTACCATCGCGACACCGTCCATCAAAAGTAACAGAGCTACTACATTGTGGAGACGTTTGTTGTGCTGGTGTCCAGTTAGTTACCCAGTAAAATATTACGTCCGGCATCGCGGACAGTCACGGCAGCAAGGTCCGCTGCAAGCCAGATGGCCGCAGCGAGTCGAGGGTAGGCCTAGAGTGCTGCGTAGCTAAGCATTTGCACTCATGATTGCCTTCATGACTCTGCTGCAGTCAACTACGTCATTACGATGGGACCCGGAAGTCGTATTTCATATACGTTTCATCCCATTTCGACAGGGTCGCCCAGTTGTCGCATCAGACAGGGAACAGCGAAGATGTTGGGCTGTTCCTGTTGTGTACAGCAAAGTTTACAGCATCGCTGCTATGATTTGAAGAACCCTCGTAACTGAACCTTTGTCAGATGAGACATGTTGGACTCTCGCCTCCTGCTGGTACGGGCTCAGTTGTTGGACTCTCGCCTGCTGCTGGTACGGGCTCAGTTGTTGGACTCTCGCCTGCTGCTGGTACGGGCTCAGTTGTTGGAATCTCGCCTGCTGCTGGTACGGGCTCAGTTGTTAGATCACTGCATATCAATTAACATTTCCAAATTTAATGTTAATGAATGTGACATGCCTGTATTGAGTGAAGACTTCGCTCGCAGAGTCCTTTGCGATCGATATCTTGCCTTTGAATTTTAGCTACCCTTCTTGTATCATACACACTGCAACTCGACATTAAATTCGGGATACTTCATTCTACATAATTCGTAACACGTTCGATTTGTATTCTTATATTATAGTGTGCTTTTGATTTACGATTTTTGATGTTATTAAGGGCAATGAAAATTTAATTCATTTGAATAATAACATCAGTCGTAACGATTGTCATCACTTTACTTTGAATGATCGGCGAGTGAACCAAAATAGCGGTTTGAAATTTGAACGTAATTTGCAAACTTATTTTAGGAAAAACAGCAGCGTTTGATATTTAGTGAAGATTTACAATTTGTCATCTCTCGTTAATGAAAGTTTGGTGTATTGCAAGTAACAAATTACTCATGCAGTCATTTTCTTCCCGGAATTGATGAATCGAAAGTACGATTGCCGCCTTTCGTGAATCGCTGTTTGACTTAGAAGATCGCTGCACATGGATATAAAGAGAAGCCAATTAAAAATGATTATTTCTTGAATGACGATATACATATACATGTGCGTTTTAGACGCTACTTAGAATAGAAGATGTTTAAAATGTTTTATCAAATTATGAACTTCGGGATAGCAGTCTGTTGATGCATCAGTCGAACCCTAAACTTTGTACTTGTGTTGATTTTCCGAGTCGTCCGCTCGATGTCGACAAAGAAGATGCACCAAGTAAGTCAGCAGCAAGCCATAGTTTATTCTTTAGTCTTCTTGATCAATTGACTTTTCTTAATTGGTTGGTTTATAAAGATGTAACAATTAAAGGATACACAAAGGAAGTCAAAAACAAACCATAGTTTATTCTCGAGTCTTTAGATCGATTGTTTTTTTAATTTATTCCTTCATAAAGACACACAAAATAAAAGACACGCAAAGGAAGGCAAAAGCAAACCACAGTTTATTCTCGAGTTTCTTGATTGATTGACCTTGTTACAATGGAGCGCTGGTGGGAGCACGCCGTGAAGACTGACATTTGATGTCAACTTTATTTTTGCACGGAAAAAGCGGCCTTCGTGTGGGCAGACCTGGCGCTACCGGCCCCCTGAGGCGGTCGCCTGGGCGCGCTGCATCACGTCTACGCTCCTGATGACTTGGTGGACATGACCATTATGTAACATTGTGTACTGTAATTACACTATAAACAGACTATGAATATAATGCCACCCTTCTACTAATGTAGAGCTCAACATTCAATTTCGTATAATACGTTAGATTTTGCTAACGTCTTTGTTTCAACGTTTATTTTTCAATTGTTAAAAAATATTATGAATTATTCGTTTGCGCAATACCTTGACGTTTTTCTGCCTTATTCACTCCATACTTGATATACGTATTTGACTCAAATTGAGATTTCGAACATCCAACTCCTAATAATCGGTGCAGTTGCGAAACACTTTCTAACCTAAATTTGAACTGCAATTGTAAACCTCTTTTACTCGAGATGCAAAACTAGGAACCATTCACCTCTTGTGTTCTCAGTTCAAAGTAATAACATTTTCACGCCCTGACCATCACGTGAAGCTAACAGACTGCCACGTGACAATAGTATTTTTGTGCGTCTCCTTTATTTCCGTTGCATTTTCCTAGAAATACTTTAAGCGTTTGCATATGTGTATGAACTGGCTTCCTGTAGACCTGTGACCAGAGTTGTGAACATGATTGTGCCACGATGGCGGCGGCAGTGGCGAGGATTGCACATGAAACGATATCTGTACTTTATAACTTCTTTTCAGGACGATGACGAGCGCGACCGGCCTGATCGAGTCGTCTCAACGCGACGGAAGTTTTGAACGGCGCCTCCGAGAGCACAGCACGGCTGCTGAGAAGCGCGCGGTGGAATCCACGAGTCCTGTCGCCCTGGGAAAATTCGATTGTCTTCGCCGAGATTAGCATTTTTTTCGAATTTTATATTTGTATGATTGTTTTCCTCGTGAAATTATCTACTGCGTTTCAGTGAATGTTTCTTGGTAGACTTTTCTATCAGTCAACTTACATCACAATGTGTAGGTCCAGTAAGTGTACAGAAAACTTCGCTCAGATTGACTGAAATTCATTCACGTATTACGTCGTATTGACTTTTCAGAGCATTGCGAGGGGGATAGGCGACTTGAAATTTGTTTAGAATATCTGAGGTTGAACTATATATGCTGAAGAACATGCAGTGTCATTTTCAGTTACAGATAAAATCGGATGGAATCAATAGTTTGCCCAATCGTAATTACAAGAACTAAGGTAGTCCTACCAATGCGTACGCAGCATTTTTTCATCATTCATCTGAAAATTGCAGTAAGTGGAGGTGCGTGGCCACTGATGTTTAATGAATGAAAAGCAAATGAGAGTCCAGAAAATTTCAATTTTGCACCTAAAAATCTTTTTCAGCAAATAACCTTGTATTCTATTCATGCATGATTAGCCAATGACGAGCGTCTAGAGGGCGCTAAGTACTCGTGAAAACAAGAGCTTCGGTTGGGTCCTGAGCCAATCATGCAGGTGGCGTCGCTGATGCATGACGCAAGCATGAGTTTTTGCGGCGCACTCCAGGTGCCGCCGCGAATGTTATGCGTATTGAGACATTGGGTTCCAAAGGAGAAATTTGTTCTGACTACTGACGCATGAAAAACGACGAGCCGATGCATAAGTAGGAGTTCATAGTATTTGTCATTCCTTTAAAGGTCTCCATAGTGCATTGTACACTGGTATAGTGAATTTAAATTTATGAAAATCTGTGAAAAATATCCAAGAGGATCAAAATATCACTGGTATGAAGAATGAAAATTTGGATTGTATCGCCTCTTCGTTATCCCATTTACTATTTGAAAACCACATATGAACCTAAAAAATTGCATAAATTTCAAATATCTCCGTAAGAGGACAACACAACTTTCCTGTAACAGGCACACTGCGCAGCTCCTACTCAGTCCTGCCTGCCACACTTGCTGCCAATAGTACACGTCTTGTACGAGACATGTTAAATAGGGACTCAAAGCCTATGTTAACTACCGTTCATTTCACCCAAATCTCTGAAGAGTGTTACTAACATCCAAACCGCTAATTCTTGTGCTCATTTGCTTCAGCTGGACGTGAGCATGTTTTCGATCACAGGATTTTTTTGCGCGTCGTTGATCACTTTTTTGCGAGCTCGACTTCGTGTCTGCGTGCGCCTTCGAGCGCAGGTGACAACTTCAAACTAAATGCTGGAGCCCGCACTTCGATGTCGCTCATTTTCGCGTGTGCTGTCAGCGACACTACCTCCCAGGGACGTCAAAATTTCTATGAAAATCTATCGGGAAATTCAAATAATAACATAGAATTACTACATAAGGAAATCGTTGAATTAGCTTTATGGTTAGGATTTGTTGTTCTCTTGCGTGTGAGGCGCTGCAGTTCTTATTGCGTACCTGGTCGGAAGGCCTGGTGGGGCTTCAGAATTTTAGTAGAGGTACTCTGAACTGCTACAAGCAGTTGCGAGCCCGCACACGAGTCTCGTCGCTGTCAGGATAAGACAGTATACTCGTGGATTCTAGCACCGCCACTCATGAATAAATGCGAGCAGGATATAAGCGTAAGAAGTAAATGAAAAATCAGAAGAAACCCGATATTATAAACCCCATATTATGGCTGTCAGTTGAAATCTGGTTTTCCAATGCGAGCGCAGTAGTTTGAACAAAATTTCGTCCTACAGAGGAGGCGTGCGCAGCTGTGAGCCGCTCTTTGCCGTACGACATTCAAGTATTTTGAAAAAAATAAATTCTCCTACTCGAAATGAAGGTCAATGGCAAACTTGATTAAAGTTTGCCCACATACAATCTTCAAATGTCCTAAATGTCTCGATTCACTCGGGGCTCTCTTTATGGAGCAATCTATAAGCTGTTAATTACGTTGTTCTTCTCTGTGTCGTGGCACAATTTTAAATTGTAACAGGGGTGATAACAGTTTGTGGGGTGGACTGCCGTGCAGTCTGTGGGGTGGACTTGCATATAATTCAGTTTGTGGGAATAATTTACAAACAGTTTGATATTGTAGGTAAGTTCGCGAGGGCATCAAGTATATGTACGTTATTACACTAAATCAATACACACGACGGTCGGAATATCGCTTGCGGTCACAGTATCGTCCGACTTAACCTACCGGGGTGCAAATACGGTCCTCTTAGTAGGATCTTGGGAGAGCAGTTTGAATATTATTGACGAATTAATGTTTGCTCGTGCTTACTCATACGTTACATGAAAGTAGGTCGCGCTTTGATATTGCGAACAACATGCCTATTTTGATACTAAATGCTAAAGTAAAGTGTATGTAACACATTAGTTCAGTCGTGACAAGAGATGGAGTCGGAGTCAATGTTAAGGTCGGGGTCGAACTCACAATTGAAGTCGGAACCAGAGTCGAAGCCGAAATCGAAGTCCGAGTCGGAGTCAGAGAAGGAGTCGGAGTCAGAGTAGGAGTCGGAGTCAGAATAGGAGTCGGAGTCAGAGTAGGAGTCGGAGTCAGAGTAGGAGTCGGAGTCGGAGTAGGAGTCGGAGTCAGAATAGGAGTCGGAGTCAGAGTAGGAGTCGGAGTCGGAGTGTGCAGTTGAGGAAACAGCGTCCTTCAACCCAGACGGTTTGGAGCATCCTGTTCCTATGTAGCAAGGAAAGGCTTTGATTGCTAGAGTAAAAACAAAATGAAGCATTCCATACTTGATATTCATTCCATACTTGATATTGGCAATCAAAAATGATTGCCTTCAAAACTCGTTGAAAACTGTTCATTATATGCAGAGTGCCACCGTGCATGCGAGTATATTCTCAACAGGAATTGTTTTAGTAAACTGTATTCCATAATTCTTCTTTTTTTCGTATTTTTCAACAAACTTCAGACACAAACATGCAGTTTAGTGACCATGGATGCAAATTGCAATCGTAAAAATTCTTTATTTTAGAAATAAATGAAGTATAGGGTGATCTCACGGGAGGTGCTTGGGATGTAGTTGGATCATAACGTATAGAACATTTACTTCATTTTGAAGTCGCACTGAAATTATCTGACGTTGTCCTACGTTGGCCAACTACCTAACTTTTTTCACGTGCTCCTGTGGCGCAGTGGTAGCGTGATTGCTTTCTGCCCAGGAGGTCCTGGGTTCAATCCCGAGCGGAGTGCTCGTATAAGGAAATCGAGATTAGGCCTCTTATTCTTCACAGGATTCATTACGTCTTGTTATTTATTTATTTGTTAAGGCAAGGAAAAGTATATGTTGTGATGAAAATTTGATCGGAATGAAATTTCTTTCTTTAATTCTTTCTACCTTTTTATATTTGTTTCCAGTATGGTTTTTCTTTTTGCCGTTCATTTTTTCATCCTTTCTCTGTGATGCAGGATATTGCCACAAACGCACCAGCAAACCACCAATAGACTCAAACTAACGCGCCGCTCAGGCCGGGCTGCCAGCCTTCCACGCCACATTCACGCCCGCTGCAGTCAACATAGTGTGTGACTCAACATAGTGTGTAACTCAACATAGTGTGTAACTCAACATTGTGGGTAACCCAACATAGTGGGTAACTCAACATTGTGGGTAACGCAACATAGTGAGTAACTCAACATTGTGGGTAACCTAACATAGTGGGTAGCCCAACATAGTGGGTAACTCAGCATAGTGGGTAACTCAACATTGTGGGTAACCTAACATAGTGGGTAACTCAGCCTAGTGGGTAGCCCAACATATTGTGTGTTGTGCCCACCCGCCCCTGCAGGCTGGGCTCGCGCGAACTCTCCCCAGCACTACCCTAAAAAACACGGTCTCTTCGCTGACATCGGGATGACGCTATGCTTCCGTTTCCTTGTGTCCATTCCTGAAGCTTGGTAAAAAAGAGGGGCTGATGAGTACAGGTACGTTGGCGCGTGATAAAAACCTTTTCTTTAAGAAATAGATGGTGTCCCATAACGGGTGCCGAATTTGTGTACGTAACATGTCTACACGATGAGAACGCTTTGTGAAGTGCTCCACAATTGTCTGCATGCAAGTTTTTGTCTAAAAATAAACTAAGAACCGTAAATCAGGGCAAGAACAAATAGCAAGCCTGATAAAAGTATATTTTCAAATTTCAGAACACAGAATTGATGCGCAATACAAAGTCAGCACTTTTTTTGGTACACTCCAAACGAGGCAGGTGTCCCCTCCGTTCGAACTCTTAATGACCTTTTGATTCATTCGAAGATATTTTCAAATGCTTACCTGCCTGATTAGTTTTGGCCTCATGCGGATGTTGCTGTCAAGTGATGTACCTGGTGATTGATAAATGAGCAGCATGCTATTTTGAATGATTAATAGCACGTTTGGACGCATAAGGGCAGGTGTCACAGGAGACACTGCATAATTCACTTTTAATTTACGTCTCTGGAAAGTTTGTACCTATGTTGCATCTCAATTGATCGATACGAGTGAACCCATTTGCATAAAATTTTGAAGTTGATAAGAATTACTACACGTTTCCTGCAGTATGATAACTCAGTGGGCTGTTTTGGTCGTAGAAAAGTAGCATCATCGCAGATGACGCGCTGAAGTTAGGTAAGCAAACATAGAGGGTAACTCACGCGATAAAACTTTGCCGAAGTCTTCGTGCCCTCCAAACTTTGAATAATGGACCCTGCAGCAGCTGGTCTCTCGACTGGCCAGGCAGTTGGCAGCTCGATTAAAAATTTGCAACTGTCGCGGCAGCTTCACTGCGGTTCTGCGCAGTAAACTGCAAGGGGTTCTGCGCACACCCGTTCTCTCGTAAGTGTCTCAGCCTTGAAGTTGGCATTTATTTCCGTCCAAATATTGCACCTCCCCAGGGCCAGGCACCCGCACCGCGAGCGCCACGGCCAGTCACAGGGCGAAGAGACTGGATTGTCTCCTGCGTTCGAGCGCTTCTAATGTCGTTGATTTTCATGTGAATAATGCATTCTGTGATGTTGAAACCGGTCATTACGAGCTATTCCAACTGTTATTCATTTTTAATCATTGATTCCTCATTAATTAAAAAAATTAGGTCATTAAGAAAAACTAGATACTCTAATACTAGTGTCTATCCATTCATATACTTTCTTGCGGTGAATTATGAATTCTTTGATACATTCGTATCGGTCCCTTCACGAGTTATTTCAACAGTTGTTCATTTGTTAGCGTCACAATTCCATGGAATCTGAGAAAGTTATTACTTCTACCTTCAATCTTTCAAGAGACGACCTGACTGCACGGGGGCGTGTGTGGGGCTAGCAGACTGAAAAATTAAAATCAAAGCTGGAAAGTTTTCAATGCTCAGTTTCTGTTGCTCCTGACGAGCTCTGCTCTCAAAACGTTGCCGCTGTGAGAACCAAATGTCCGTAGCCGCGTCTGACTGGCGAAAGAATGCAAGCGCCGAATGTGTGTAAAGCGTTATACTTTTATGCCCAGGTGCTGCACAGGGGCTGCACAGGTGCTGCACAGGTGCTGCACGTCTTCTTTGGAATTGAAACATTTCTTTGTCTCAGAAGTCTTCCACGTAAGTATAAAGGTTAGTATTCATAATTCATATTGAATTGTTCCATACACTGATTAGGCCCAACATACTGACTAGGCACACATGCTGAGCAGGTACCACATGCCGGCCAGGCACAACATGCTGAGCAGGCCAGCCACAACATGCTGATTATGAGCAAAGAAGGAAGAAATTGCGTTTCACATCTAATGTATGCACTCCACATCTAATGTATGCACTCCACATCTAATGCATGCACTCCACATGCAATGTATACAATAAAAGCAATAACAATTGTGTTTTCAACGATTTGGTTGCAGGTGGGGGGCATTAATTAAAAAAATGTACGCAGTCTACATATAATGCGTGCACCATCATAGAATTTTAGAGCGATGCATATCGAAAATTCCTAAAAAAAATACAGTAGATAAATTCTCAAATTTCAGAAGGTTGAAAGGTTCACTGGAAATGTCAGCCAATATTCTGGCAGGTACATCAACATCAGCTCTGACGGAGGCTCTGCGAGCGCCGAGTTGTATTTTATGTTCATGAATTACACGTGTGCCCCTATGTACGAACTACGGTTTACTTTATTTCACTCTAGTATAAATGCACCTGTGTTTTTTATTAAGTAAAATAAAATGTCCCCTTAAATGATTGTACTTTTTACAACACGAAGAGTTAATTCATTCCTACAGTAAATCTAAAAAGTCAAATTGATAAAAATTTAGTATCTTAATATTGTTGAAATTTTATTTTCTCTCGTCTCACTTTTTCATTTTTGGTCGGCGAAAAGTTGAATTCTCATTCCTTAGTTTGGCATATTTTTTTGCATTCATGATCAATTTAGAATATTCATCAGAACTCCGTACACATTTCGTGCCCGAAACTAGATGGGGGCCGTGACCTTGCCTCCCAGCTCTCATTTCACGCTCTAGAGAACTGGGGGGACATGACCTTCCCTGCGTGAGCTACAGAGGCACACCTCCGTCTTGGCTCAAACTTTACTTCATATCATAATACTACTAATGACGATCCCCTCTCGGCCCGTCGAAAATGGCACAGAAAGGGCAAAACAATTGACGGAAAGCAAAGTAAAATTATGTTCACTGCAATATTTTGATGTTAAATGAGGCTATTTTTACCCTTCTCATGGTATTGGGAGGCGATAAAAGTGCTATTGTTACTAAAACGGAACAAAGAAATTGATTTAGTTACACATTCTCAGCTTGAGATCAATCACGACAAGTGTGAAGCACCAAGCGAGGGAA
This sequence comes from Orchestia grillus, assembly GCA_014899125.1. NCBI lineage: Eukaryota > Metazoa > Arthropoda > Malacostraca > Amphipoda > Talitridae > Orchestia > Orchestia grillus. Next base: position 5,457 of record VOMN01052379.1, on the reverse strand, counting down.
CATTGTGCGTCTGGCAGCACACCGAATTAACACGCTCATCAACACAACTGACCATGGAAACACTTATACACTGTAAGTCAGGCGTGAACAATATGTGTAGTTGAGTTTCGATTAAATTTAGAGAGCCGCTCTCATGTTTAGGACTCAAAGGGTCAACATGACCTGAATTCTCTCACCCGTGGGCAAGGGTTTTTAAATCAATATTCTCAAGTCCACTTTTGTTCTTCCGAAAAAAGTGCAGTCCCGTTACCGTTCGGGTGAAATTTATGAAGCTTGAAGGCTGGTACATAATCTGGAAGTCTAGCAGTTATCTGAGCCCTCAATTAGTGTCTTTACTGAGTCCATAGTTCATTATCTGTCAGGTCTTATTTTACTGGGGTGCTGTGTCTAGTGAAAATTGCTTGTCGTGAATAAATGTAAGAAAAATAGGCGGCCTTTCCCCACTGTCATTCTAGATTGAATATTAAAAAATGGAGTGACCGAGTCGATGAGGTAACATAGCATTGTGCAGCACACAGCCTCGGTATGCGCGCTACGCAAATTTATAATCATAAGCTCCTTGGAAAACGTATTAGTCACCAGTTCTTTTTCATCGATCTGTCATGAAGGAGAAGGAGGGTCTGCCATGTTCTGAGGCTGTTTGAACTACTCAAAAATTAGTTCTTTAGTTGAGGTATCCAAACTGAGTCCCGGTGCACTCAAAGGTTGCAGACCGGAATGTATTGGTGCACTCAAGGGCTGCAGACCGGGATGTCTCGGTGGCACTCGAGAGCTGCGAGGGGAACTTCCGCTTATTTCCACAGCGCTGCTCCTGGGTATAATGGGTATAATGGTCTAACGCTGCCGTTTCATGGGTATAATGGTCTAACGCTGCCGTTTCATTGGTATAATGTGCTAACGCTGCCGTTACATGGGTATAATGTGCTAACGCTGCCGTTACATGGGTATAATGGGCTAACGCTGCCATTACATGGGTATAATGGGCTAACGCTGCCGTTACATGGGTATAATGGGCTAAAACTTCTGAAATACAGGATTTGCTTAGGCTGCTGTAAAAAGACTAGTAAAATTCTGAGATGTTTCCTGAGCTTATACGGATGTATTTATCAGTGACTCGAACCAATCTTTTAAGTTTCTATACAACCAGCACAATTGGAATTGAAACTTAAAATTCGGAAAACGTATAATTAAAGCGAATAATTAAAGGCCCCGAAAACATAACCCGAATATTGAGACTAAACGACCTGAATTAAAATTAAATTAATCAAGCATGGAATTCAGTACACCTGTAGACACATGTTAAGCCGTCTCAGCTGTAAACGGAGGGAGTCGTAAAAAACAACCACCACACCATCATTAATTATAAGAAAATCATTATTAAACCACGCGCAATTATATTTTTCTCTTCAAAAATCATTAAACTACAAAACACTTACGTGATTAATGTGGTTCGTTGTGAAAAAAGAGAACAAATAACAAGCAATAACTCGCAAACACTCAACGGCTCATTGAACACCGCCAACACTTCGCGACACCACAAGTGTTCCGGGGAACACTTGTGGTGTCCCGTCGCCCCGCCCTATTGCTCACCCATGACTGAACCCTCATTGCTCACCCATGACGGAACCCTCACTGCTCCCCCATGACGGAACCCTCATTGCTCACCCATGACGGAACCCTCATTGCTCACCCATGACATTCGCGGGTGTGGGCTCCCTGCTAGCGACGCCGTTCAGGCTGCAGGACGGGAGCAGTTTTCACGAGGGCGCCCTGACTCAGCCATGGGACGCGAGATGAACTTGGTGCCAGGCGCTGCCTCACCAGACGCGCCACGGCCCGCTGGCGGCCGCTGGCGGGGTGGCCGACACCGGACACGAGGACGAGTCCTGCGTGGGGGCAGCTGGAGGCCGGCCAGGTACACTTGAAGTCACCTGAGGTCAGGCCTGTGCAGGCATACCTGTTAAGTGGTGTGGTATAAATGCTTACTACTTGCTTGGTTATGTCTTGGGTAATGTGTTGCAGGGTCGTGTTTTGTTAGGTAATGCTCCTCTGGGGCATAGGATAAGAGGTTAAGTAATGTGATATTAGGTGATGGCTTGTTAGGCTATATCTCGTTAGGTAATACCTCGGTAGGTAATGCCTCGTTAGGTAATGCCTCGTTAGGTAATGCCTCGTTAGGGAATGCCTCGTTATGTAGTGCCTCATTAAGTGATGTCCCAAGGACCACTGCTCAATATTTGGTTCCCGATGTTGGTTGCCATTTGAAATTTGTTAGAGCTGTTGCGCCTCGCCATACGCGTTCAGGAAGTAATTTATAATGAGCTTTATATTATATTTAATGCACACAGATCTATGTGATTGATGCAGTTGCATCGCATTGTCTCTTAATGACATACCCGGTAATTTCATTTGAACTCTCAAGAGTAATTTTGCTTAGGGAAACGCCAACGAAATGGAAAAGCGCGTCCTGGGAGAGTAAAATTATCTTCCCACAAGGGACGCACGTTCGACGCAAAAATATTTAGAACAAAGTTCTACTGATTTTTAGTGGCAGGAAAAAATGAAAATGGACACGTATCAGTAGTGGAATAATATGCAAACATGTATATTTTCAGCATCTCGATAATTATAATGTTATATGTATGCAAGCCAATTTACTGTAGGCAAAATTACGATTCACTCTACACCTGCTACTCATTCCTGCAGCCGACCCTCTTCTACTTTAGAGGCGGTGAAGCAGCTGTTTTGAATTTCAAATGAGTTAACTCGCTCAGACATTGTATATCTCATGTGTGTTTATGTATACATACTATTTATTTATTTTTTAACCGATTTACTTATATATCTCGCATAGTCGAAAAATTTCGTCCACTCGAAAACGGGTCGTGCATAACAACCCCAAAGCTCGGGAAAAATAAAAACTCGTCTCAGAAGAAGTTCCTCATCAAGCTTAAAAAAGTATATAAAGGCTCGCACTCGCCTGCAGGTCTCTCCCCACGCTGGTCATGTAACAGAGCGTAAGTCAGACTGCAAGGCCTCGCCGGCCGTATTTTGTGGTGCAAGCGTCGGAGCCAACATTGCAGGTCGCAGGGCACCGGAAAGCATTGGCTTTTGAGAGACTTGTAGAGGCCTTCTCACTACATTGCAGCCTCGGGCGCAACATACTGTACAGAGTATGGAAAATAAAACTTGAAGAGTTGAAGCTGCTACGTTATCTATTTCAATCCAAGTTCTCTATTCTACGATTTTCGTATGAATTATGATTGTTTTTGTTTTTGAATTTCTTGTTACACAATGTCGATGCAAGCAGTAATCAACAAAGAGTCGCAAAACATAAGGCTGTAATATGTAATAGCAAGTTATTTATAATTCGTGCTACCAAAGTTATTTTTCCAATTATTTTATAAGTTTCCCGATGCAGTCGCCAGAAGTGCGCCAGGACACACCCGTGTTGGCCCCCGGAATATTAGCCACGCAGGAGCGCGGGTTGGGCCGCGGGCTTCACTTCATGATCCTAGAGTTGGCGCAAACCATTTGTAGTATTTCTTTGCTATGCCGCCAATGAGCTCATTTAGTTAGACCCCTGGACGAGAAATCACAATTGAGTCCATCTGTTGCGTTGGGTGAGCGATCGAAGGTTGCGTTAGAGATGCAGCGTTGCTATAGAGATGTAGCGTAGCATCAGATATAACGTTGTGTTAGAGATGTAGCGTTGCATTAGATATAACGTTGTGTTAGAGATGTAGCGTTGCACTAGATATAACGTTGTGTTAGAGATGTATCGTTGCGTTACAGATGCAGCGTTGATTAGAGATGTAGCGTTGCATTAGATATAACGTTACGTTAGAGCTGTAGTGTTGTGTTAGAGATGTAGTATTGCATTAGATATAATGTTGCGTTAGAGATGTAGCGTTGCATTAGATATAACGTTGCGTTAGAGATGTAGCGTTGCATTAGATATAGCGTTGCGTTAGAGGTGGCTGCAGCTGGGGCAGAGGATAAGAGGATTGCCTTACGCCCCGGAAAGTCACTCAATTGATATGATCAGACCCCCCCTCCCTCTCTCGCTTACCCGACTTTCAGATCTGCTCGAGCTCGAGTCAGAGATCTGTTGAAATAAACGCTCGAACTCGTTGTTAAACTCATTGAAATATAATAGAGAGTGTTTAAATATTCGAAAACTTCCCAGAGGAAAGAAACTGAAATTTCCTCGTCGAAATTATTCAAATCGTATTCTATGCTCATTTAACAGCTCGACGTTGATTCTTGAATTCAGTTTTAAAAGCATCACTTCGGAAGAAACAGAGAACGTGATCATTTTCCCCCGAGTGACCTTTGAGCATTTAAATCACAAAATTCTGGGCTAGATTAGTCAGCAGGTAAGTACCATAGAGTGGCCTTGTTCATGAATAGCGACGGTTAGTTATTAGTGTACAGAAATTAGTTACTGCTGCAGATCTTCGTGGCTTCGAGACCCAGAGCACAAACTAGTGAATAACTGACCATGGTCTCGAGGAAATATTCGAGGAACGAAGGCTTTAGAGAATCACGACGCTCGACTGTACTACAAGCCGCAAAAAAGGAAATTGAGACGCGCGATCAAGGGTGACCATCTTCTTGTTTCTGACCTGGGATCACGATCCCTGATCCCTTCTCGGATCCCCAGCTCCGACCAGCGTTGCAGCCCGGCAGTGGGGGGCAGAAGTCGGTACTTGGAAGCCCCGTGAAATGGTGAGGTCAGGGCAGTTTTTACGACCACTCGTTTGTTTAGGAGTGCTGGCCTGTGCGACAGAACTGGAGCCGTGCTGTGGTCAAGGAGGTAGCAGTGGGTTGGTCTTTTAAATTACACAGCTCTCTAGCACGTCCGATGTAGAAAATCGTTGTACTGTAAAAGCAGCGCTGGGCTTCCGCGCTTCTTTGACCCTAGTGTTCATGGAAAACTCCGCTCCAGTTTCGATCGTAAAGGCAACATCGGACGACTGTGCTGGCACCGCGGGGCAGACGTGTGTCAATGTGCAGCCTTCATCATTCTTGTGTAACAATGTTATGTATGCTACTTTTTGTGCATACTGTTCTTGTGTGTACAATGTTGTGTAAACAATTGTTGTGTCTACAATGTTTTTTTACAATCGGTATGTATACTATAGTTTTCTATGTGTACAGTAGGACATCTTAGCAGCCATAATACTTATGTATTCTGGTCTGCAAGTAGCTACGTATGTTTAAAATTCTTCATTAAAATATTCATAAAGAATCGGTATTTGTCATTTTTAACTGATGTTAGGGGCGATTGTGGCCATAACTTACCTAAATTGTTTAAATTGCTTCCATTGTTTAAATACTCAATTCTCTGACCCCGCGCTAGCAAATATATGTAAAGCAGTCTGGCAGAGTGATAGACGCAGTAGCACAAGTGCCCACCGAGCGTGTGGGGCAGTCATAGACCACAGAAAAGGA
>VOMN01052377.1:0-19575 GCA_014899125.1 Orchestia grillus | reverse complement strand
ACAAATACGCAGGCAAATGAACACATCCAAAATGTGATACACACTTGGAATGTCCGTAACATTATAGTGTAATAAATCGGTTGCTCGAAAATTCATTAGTATTTGACTAGTTAAAGTATTAGGGTAATGATAGCCCGCCATTTTATGCGAGTCCCCAGTAAAATTCATTTGAAATTTTGAGTCTAACACTTCAGCGACTTTCAGTTAGAAGGCACTCCCACGGTGGGCTGCAGGTACTCCCACGGTGGGCTGCAGGCACTCCCAAGGTGGGCTGCAGGTACTCCCACGGTGGGCTGCAGGCACTCCCACGGTGGGCTGCAGGCACTCTCACGGTGGGCTGTTGAATGCATTTACTCTTCTCTCCCCCTCCCCGTCAAAGCTTCAATTTACTTCCATCATTTGAGCAGCTGCCACGGTAGCCACATTCCGTTGGCCGTGTCCGCATTAAAATGTGGCTGATTGCCTGTCTAGCACGTTTAGTCCACATTAAAATGTGGCTGATTGCCTGCCTAGCACGTTTAGCAGTTGAAGTTTGTTAGTCTAAACGTCAGGTCGCCGTAAGTTTACTTTGTTCTGGTGAGTGATTGAATAGATTTAGTTGTAATTTAAATCGTTCATTTTAGAGATTTAGAAGGTCTTTAGAGGCTTAGAGCGGTAAGGGCAACAAGGCTCTCTCTCATTGGTTGTATTTTGGGGGATACAGATTTTTACGCTGACTTGTTATGTAGACCGATTTGTTGTATGGAGTAAGCGTGACTGGCAGGTATGGCTTAGTTAAAGCTATGGTTGACTTGCATTCATCTCGTGTGACCAAAGCTGCTAGCTTTTCATATTGGGTTGGGGAAGAAATTGCGAGCGTTTAATTTAATTCTAAAAATGTGTGGAGACAAAAAACAATTTGCAAATATTTTGTTTCTCTGACGGAAAATTTGTGCACTTGAAGATGGCGTCTTTGATTTTTTAACATCGTCCCTTTTGGTTCAGCTTCAGATCCTTAAAATGGAATGTCAATTCAATGTCATTTTCAAAGGCATTCGATTTACTGATTCAATTGAGGTGTCAGCGTCACGGCGGCCGCTCGTGAGATTTGTGACGTGTTTTAGGAAGACGTAATGTACCTGCCTCTCATTACCGGCCCCGTCGATTTCCGCGCTTCAATCAAGCGTGGAACCTTTGAAAAACGCTTGCAACTCGTTTCTCGATCTAATTTATGGGGTAAGGTTTATTTTATTGCATATTAATCTGATTTGACGACGTCCTCAATTTGACAACGTGCTGCAAGCTTGGATCTTCAGTATCTCGTTCCACGTTTCAGCATCTAGGTCATCTAATGTGTTATTTTTATTTCATCGCAAGTGCACAATTAGGCATGCAGGTCTGGCCAGCACTCGCGATCTGCTCCAATCATGGATTGTGAAATTGACCTCAACCATCACCGAGGCAGTGTGATGGTTGCCTCACCGAGGCAGTTTTACCGCTTGCAGAGTCAGTCAGTGCATTTTCGGAAAAAAGTTCCTTTGTTTGGAATTAGTGCTCGTGCTAGTTTTAGATAACACGTCTAGTGAGAATAATGGTCGTGTGTTATTCATGACCGAGCAGTTTCGCTTACCTAGCATGACGCTGTTAGAGGATTTCGTTTTGTGGAGAGGAGCTGCGTTTGAATCCAGATGCTGACCAGAACTGGTCGCTCCGCGTATAGGTGTCTTAAAAGTTGTGATGTGTTTGCGTACTTAAATGAAGATTTAAATCAGCAAAAAAACATAGAACAACTGTAACGTGTGATTTGTGACTGTACATCAACGCGTACAATCGCAATTGCTTTCATTTTGTTGTGGAACCGGTCATCGTCACATTGCAAGGAGCTCTTGGCAAATGGAAAATTCATTGTATCTTTTCCTTTTAATTTCCGGGGAAAACTAAACGAGAAAAATATTTCTTGAGAATGAAGTGATATAGATCTGTAAAATCCCAACCAAGTTGATTAGACTATGGTCTATGAAGAAGTTATTCTCGAATTGAAAGCAAAATATTCTATGATTCATAAATTTTTTCTCTGCTATTTAAACGCACAAACTTTGCATTGAAAAAATACGTTACTGCACTCGTATAACTGCTCACTGTATGTACAGGAACTCTGCCTGGTTCATCTACAATCCTCTCCTGGCAGGACGCTCAACGCAAATTTGTATTACAGTTAGCCGTACTTAGCCTTTTATGCCTACGGCGGAGAGGAGTATTTTTGCTAAAGAAAATGTTCACTGAGCGCATGAAGACGAGCCTGAGGTTCTGGTCAGTCGATACGGAGGGCTGCACTAAATACACTCGCTGGTTGTTATGCAATAATTTCGAAACAAAAGACCCGCGCATCCGGGGAAATTGCGAGAAAGCGTTACCTACCCACATCATTATAATAATTTCATGACACTTCTGCACGAGGTTGGTAAGTGCAAGTCTTTGTGTTTCGCAATTATTGAATTACAAACGGTGAGTACATTTTTTTAACTCCTTAGTATACAACTCCCTGAACGATGACGGCAGCGTGAGATCGTACTTGTGATTGATTTTTCATATGTTATGGCTTGCGGTGTTCATCTCAAAAAACCGAATTCCTTTTACGTATAACGGAAACGTAGTTCTAAGCTGAAATTTACCGCCATGTGAATCTTGCCGCTACAGGAGGTTGTGAAACTAGACTGCAATGGCCAGCCCCTGAGTTTTACCTTCACTGAAGGTAGAACTCGAGCGCCTGAAGGATTGCGAGTTTCAACGTTCCTGGATGCCCATAAACTTGAAAACTTGTCAACTCAGTGAGGACGGTTAGCTGATCATACCGGTGCTAGACGTGAGTGAACTCTACAGTTACCGTATGTTTGGGAACTTGTGGCTTATTTGGCTGCCTGGAAACTTTATCGTTTTGACACGCATGTGGCAGGCTTCTGACACGGGCTATCAATTGTGGTTGTGTTAGTGCAGCATCTTTTCGTGCAAAGGGGCCCGTGCGAGAGGGATTTGGCCTGTTCTTAGTCGTTACCAGCAACTTGCCGGTCAAGTCATAGACATTCTCGCTGACACAGAGTAGTGTGCAGTACTCCAAGCATTAGATGACGTTATTGAGCTAGGACCAGTATAGTTGACTGGGAAACCATTGTGTTTGGAGCTTTTCGGGTGCCTGTCACAACTGTTTTCTGGGAAAAATTTTCACTTCAAAAAGCAAAGAAAACTCTTAAAAATAACGATAGAGCAATGAGAACTACGCTTAGAGAGAGTGTGGGCTTTAAAATTAATTTTTTCATGCTTTTGAGGGTTCGTGGCGTTAGATGAGCATCGTGTTAAAATTGAGTAGAATCTTCTATTATGTATAGGTACCGTATTTGAGACCGTATGGTTCAAACCCGTATGGTTCGAGACCGTGCGTGATCTCGCGGGTCGTATCGTGGAGGCGAGGTGAGACGTACACCTGTTCTTAGATTCATTCGAAACAGTACTGGGCCACGCTGGGGTGCCACCTTTTGGAAATGTTTCATTTTAATTTTCCAAAGGAAACACCTGAATAGGAGGCTAGCAGGTTGCCACTTGCGTGTGGAGACACTTTTGTTATACTTATAGTTGTTAGTTTAAAGCTCAGACGCCACGCGCTACGTGGAATGAGATCTCAAAAGAGCGAAGAGATGAGACCATTTTACGTGGACGACTGAGAACGGGGGCGTCTATGCACAAGGAGTTGTCACAATAATGCCGCATGCATGGGAACGGCGAGTGAAGAATGAAAAGGAGACAGAAAAGGTAACTAAAAGGATGTTAAAATTCGAATGAGCTAAGTGGACACGAAAGATTGCGGTCCTGAAGGCTTATCGATAGCTGAGGTGTAACCTAAGTGTCTCCTGGGGGGTCGCGAGTCCCCATTGTATACGATAGACACACCAAACCTAACCCTGTTGCCCATCCTACGCTGTCAGAGGAACTTGACGCTCAGTCCCGCCTGGCCGCCGCTCCGTCATTTAGAGACCGTGAGGCACTGCTCATTTATCCAGGTGCATATCATCTACGTAGGCTTGTAGACTAGACCTGAATGTCTGGAAAAACCTGCTTCGTCGGTGTCATTTAAATGCATTAGCCGCTCTGCAACAATTTGATAGAACAGAGATTCCTAACCTTTTTAACGCCTGCACCCCTAAGAAAATTTTACTGTAACCTCGCAACCTCTGTAAATTTGCGATTACTTAACGAAGTTTTTTATGTACCTAATTGGATCGGCAAAGCTGTTGGAAGGTGATTAAAAGATAAATTGCTTGCCGTCGAGACGAACGCGTCTCGTATACCTTGAAATTTTATTTCCCCTCCTCTCAGGGGATGTGAGCCCCCCCTGGTTGGGTAAACCTGCTTTGGAAATGTGACTTTTATCGTGATAATTATAGTCAGTTGTTGAAATTACGGTGCTCATCTGTCGCCATGGAACATAGAAGACGCAAGTCAACAACCATCCGAGTCCATAGCTTTCTTTTTGTCCTCGAACCTTGGAAGTGTGCTCTGAGCTCAGTCTGTAGCTTCTGTTTCACTTTTCTCGTATGTGCGTTTTTTCTCTCAACGTCTGAATTCCTTCGCAGCCGAGAAATAAAACAAATTATTTTTACTACGGCAATACAAGATGATTGGAAAATTCGAGAACTTCCTAATCGCTAAGGCATGATATTCAATTATTGAAGTCATTGAATTTGTGCCGTATTCCTAGAAAATGCGTCTACGTTGACATAGTTTGACTAGGTTAGGTTGCTGGCGTCCGTACCTGCGACTGGCTGCAATAAGTCCTTCATTTATGAGTGTGATATAACGATTTATGTTAATTTGAATTTTATGCCATGAGGAGAGCTGTGTTGACTTGTTAGTGACTACTTGCATTTTTTGTGGATAAAACATCGCTGGAGCCCCAGACGATTTACCTCCGTCTGAACTACTCCTCGGTGGTGGGGATTTTAAAGTACTATTCAAGATTTTGCGTAAGTGGAGATTTCAGTTTAGATTTTTATCTAAACATGGGATGTACTTACCTCGGCATAGATTTCCAATAACTTCAGATGTTCGTAATTGTATTTAAATTGTATTTTATTATCATTTTATCAAATTGATGCACAAGAGGAGTTATCTCAAGGGCGACTAAAATTACATTATTTTATTATATGGGTGCGCAAGCTCAGGCAAAAATGATAGATACCCCGGCGAAAAAGTCAACACTGAGGATCGGGGGTTCTGAAAAGTGCTCATGACGTGATCGTAAGAGTCGCTGAGTGAGCTGCGGCATCACCGTTTATATAATACGTTTAGAAATTTCTCCTGCTTAATTTGAAGTTGAAAGGTGAAGTTTTTTGAGAGAAATAAAGTTAATTCGACATCGTTATTTGTAGTTCGTGTTGATCTATGTGACATTTATTCATAAAGTTAGCGAGCCATTTGTGTTATCTGAAACTTATATGTTGGTCAGTTATAAACAAATTCCATTAAAGTTCATTTTATAGTTCTATAGCGCATTGTGAAGGACGAGATTTAAACTTTGATGTAGTTTTAAGTTCGTTTAAAGGTAAAATAACCAACATAACTTCACAAGTAATTGTATTTATTTGCAGTAAATTTTATAACCTTCCATGTAGAATTTTCATTTCACCAGCTGCAACCAGGTCTTCATTCAAAACTAGCAACTTCATTCACAAATTAAAAGACATGTCGAAAATATTTTACTGAAAGGTCAATTCTACGTTTAAACAGCGTTATCTGTCTTAGAACTCTGCTGCATACACGAAAATTCTTTTTCTGCTCTTGCTCAAATGAATTAAAAACGAAAAGAACATGATTATCAGAAACGATGAAAATCGAACAAAGGATGCTAGCAACTGGACAGCAGCCGAGTGCTGCATAGGTCACGCTAGCTCCTCATGCATTATAGAGCGGTGATATTTTGCTCCAACACCGCTCTGCTGCCTCGGTGGGGCCTCAGTTGGTGGGGCATCTCCGACGCTATAACAGTGTGACTGCCCACTTTGGTGGGGTGGGACATCTCCAACACTACCACGTTGCAGTTCCTAACGTCGTGAAGTGAAAGAAGCTTGCTCTGTTTGAGAATCTTCTTGACTTGAAGACTTGATGCCAGACTTTGAGTCGTAATGACGGGTGACGGGATTCTACATAGCGGTAGTAATTTTTGATTGCTTAAATAATTTGGCTCAAAAATATAACGTACTAACAAAATTTGCTGGGCAAACGATGCTCTGAGATGGATCAAATCCCTTGATGTGTTGCTAGAGCGGTGCTTCATTTTACATCCCGTACGTTGAAAGAAATCGCGGACTTAGGTCAAGGTAGCCTTAAGAGAACTTAGACCTTATCTTGAACAAGGTTGCACTAAAGAATGGTTTATTGCCAACTAGATGTAAAATATCTGGAGCCCTTGCGATAATTTTGCTGGAGGACTTACCTCAATTAGAAACATTTTTTCGGACTACTATCTCTAGTGCTCACTTCGCTTTCTTCAATATTCACACCTTTTCGCTATCTTGCTCTTTATATTTAACTTGTTTCTATGCGCAGGCGATTCTGTGTAAGAACGCATCTTGTGTAGAGATTGTTGTGTTCCATAGACCATATAAAATGGTCTCGTCACTTCGCTCCCTTTGCACGAGATTTTATGTGAATAGGATGCTGGACACCTGCACGTAATCTAATTTTTGCTAAAGGCAGTCTTATATAAAAAGATGCCCGAAGACATTCAAATTCATCAGAAATAATTATCATTAAAATTTGAAATTGCAGGGGCAGCTGGTGCCTTGAAATGAGCTCTCAGTCCCGTGTTTAATAAAAAAGCAACGTTGCTGTGCTCCTGCGAAACGCCCAATGAAAAGGAAGATAATAGAATTACTAATTTTGAATCAGCATTCGAATAAAAGCTTAGCCTGTAGAAAGAATAATTGAATATTTTGTATGAGAATTTGTCATCGACAGAAGGAAGGACTTGATGCATTTTTTATCGGAATCTTAATCATTTTCAGTATCCTTCCTCAGTTTCAGTAACCGAACAGCCTTTATATTATTATACCTTGTAAGATTTCACACGCTCATTGCAGATAAAGCGCTTTACATTTGAACACTCAAGAGAGGGAACCTTTTTCTCAGAATTCATTCTGAATTCCATCGTACTAAAGCGCTTTAAATTTGAACACTCGAAAGAGCAAGAGAGGGAACCTTTTTCCCAAAATTCACTCTGAATTCCATCGTACAAACACAACTCGCCAAACTAGCCGACAATGTCTACGGAACTGCTGCTGTTGATGGCGTGGATTAGCGTGGGCGGCTGCGCCAGGTTCACCCGCAACGCGACGCAGGTACCATGACGGCCGCAGCTTCTCCCCCAGGTGAACAGCCTGCCCTCGTGCACTTATTTACCAATAGTTCACACGGGGCGTTAGTTGATGTTGTTGTCACGTTCGGGAGGACGAAATGGGATCAAATTCGACGGACCGTCACGTCGGACTCGAAGCCCGCGGTGGGGTTGGGTGGAGTGACATCGGGAACGGTGGGGCCGTGACTCCAGGCACGTCAGTCTTATCGGAGCTCTCCAAAATTTGGACCGAAATTATGCGGTAGGCGTCCAGACAGCTCGCGTCGAAACTTGTTCGCCGAGGATGACGACAAGGGCTTTGGCTTAGGAAACGGTGCTTAGGTCTGGCACCAATGTGATGAGTCTTTATTCCTACAGAGTTGACCTTCAGTGCAATAGATTGGTTTGAAATTTCTGGTAAATTTTCACAGAACACGAGTACAGTGGGGAATACGTTTCGAATACGATTTGAACTCCCCACCAGTTGGGAATGCGTTTCGAATACGATTTGAATACCCCACCAGTTGGGAATGCGTTTTGAATACGATTCGAATTCCCCACCAGTGGGGAATACGTTTCGCAGAACATGACTGCAGTGGGACATGCGAGGCTTAAGCTTATTTCCCCAAGTACTCGGTGTAAGCTGGGGATGGAACCTGGACCCTCCTCACTCAAAGCGGCACCGTCCTTGAGTAACATAGGAGCAATAAAGCAAGGAACGCTTCAGCACGACGGGTCGGGACACTTTAATTAGCTTTAATTAACACGACGGGTCAGGACACTTCAGCACGACGGGTCAGGACACTTCTGTCCTCAAGGCGAGGACCATAACATGTTACCTTATTAATGTGGTAAATTGTTCAAGTACCAATTGGGTTTTGCCAGTTTAAGACCGATTTTTTCAGCGTTATACATCACAAGATTGACCTTGGGCGGTCCCTGTTCCCGCCCATTATCCAGAGTTGTCCCCGCACTGAGTGCTAGATCGGTTTTTATTTATTTCTTATTTCAAAGATTATTTCTTTTTTTTCTTATAATGCGCTTTATTTACTTCTTACAACGTAAACATTGTTCGTGCTATCTGATGCCATTATACGGGGGATGACTGTAGAGCGGCCGTTTGCGGGAACCGATCAAGCGATCTATGCAGGGGACGATTGAAGAGCGGTTGTTTATTGGGACCGATCTAGCGCTCTGCGCGAGGGACGATCGATTTGAATTGGCATCAGTAAGATTGACTCTTCATTGTGCAGGTGATAGTCCCTGCGGCAGACCAGCTCACCCTCACCTGGCCAGAGCACAGCTTGACGGCGGCGGCGCTGCTGGCGGCCGTCGTGGTGCTCGTGGCGACCTTGTGCGTGGCCTGCCTTCTGGGGGCCGCCGCCTGCTGCACCTCCAGCAGGAGCCACGTCGTGGCCGAGGGCGCCGACTCCAGATGGCTGCCTGGAGTGGGGGTTATAGACTACGTCCCCCCCTCCGAGAGGTGGGCGCTGCTGCGCTGGGTGTTCGAGGTGGGCGCTGCTGCGCTGGGTGTTCGAGGTGGGCGCTGCTGCTCTGGGTGTTCGAGGTGGGCGCTGCTGCGCTGGGTGTTCAAGGAAGGGAGTCCAAACCTGGGTTTTGAATATCTATACCTCATGGTGATATGTCAAGTTCATGTACGTGTATGTAGATAATCTCAAGTTTGTTTACATGTTTTCGTGGGTAGTGTAACCATTTGTTTCAGCAATGCAGGAGTTCCAGAATGTTCGGGATAAATTTGACAGTGATTCAGTTGATCATAATTTCTGATTGGTTGGCGATATTTACTCATACTGTCGAAAATTGCTGTCCAGGCGAACTGTTGTTCTTTTGCTGTACAATTCGTTATTCTGACCTCAATAAACGCTTCTATTTTTAAGCCCAAGATATCAAGGCTCAATTAAAACTATTTCACTTCTGTTACTCAAATTACGAGTATTAATTCACTGTTTTTCTTTTCATCTTCAAGTAACGCGTTGCATTTTACTATTTCTGATCAATTCCTCGGATTATGAGTCTCAGGTACAATTTTCTCTTGGTTTCTCCAGGTCCTCAGTACGTGTCTCGCTCCTGATGGGGGAGCCACCAGACGGAGGTGCTGAGTTGCAGCGGTCTTCTGCCCGCGCCTGCAACGCGACGGCTGAGGGGCAGTGTTCCTGCGACGCTCCTCTGCGACGTCCTCTTTGGGAGCCTCCGACCCTCAGCGAGCGGTCGCCAACTTGCGTGAGCGAGTTCGAGTCATTGAAGAAGTCAGTTCCAGTTCCTGTACTTCAATCAAAAACCTTCAAAGAGACTCATCGAAGTTTGCGAAGTTCTACCCCAGGGTGTCGGCCCAAAAAGGTGCCTTCATCAAACTGTAGGTCAACCGTGAAAGTACATCGAGAATTTTCCGGCAATCTTTCAACGTACGAGAGAATTTGCGAGGAAGCTTCTCAATATTCGAAGGTAAGAATGGGAGACCTGAAAGAACCTTCTTTATTCTTCAAACGAAGTCAATTTATCAGTAAAGATCACTCCTTGAATCAGTTAATTTCAGAAGGAAGAGGAAATCGAACTGCTGAATCAGACCAGGATTCTTTCATTGTGAATGTGGGATCTAGCCTCAGCAATGCCACCTGGAAGAAATGCGGACGAGCTGAGAAAATCAATGCAAAAAGACGACAGTGCGATTTTCAAATTCCTTTGTGTGAGCCTCGACCATTTAGGGAGGCTCTAGGAACACCAACGTGCATCCCAACGCGTGCCCCAACGCGTGCCCCAACGCGTGCCCCAACGCGTGCCTTAACGCGTGCCTCAACGCGTGCCTTAACGCTCGCCTCGACGCGCACCCCAACCCATACCAAAACGTGTACAACAACGCGTATCCAAACCTCCAACTTGGCCAATCCCCAAAGCCAGCTTGTTAGACCCTCAAGAAAATGGAGATCTGGACATGAGAACATCGATGTAGCGTGTGACGCTCGTGCGTGTGGCAGGGCTTGGCTTGATGAGACAATGGCTCTAACAAAACAGGAGTTTCATCCAGGTACGGCTCCATCTGCTTCAAAATGGAATGAATTTGGTGTCAGTGTGTCCGACTACGATGAAATGCTTTCAAGACGACGTAGTCGTACTCGTAAAAGCGACAGAATCGACTCTCTGTCTCTGGGTTCGAAATGCGCCTCAGTGCGGGAGGTCAACACCGAAAAAATTCACAGAAGAACGAACAAGGCTTTCAAGATATACAGGGTGAAAAAGTTCATGAAAGAAATTGAGCTGATAGAAAGTAAGCTCAGAGACAGTGACTAAACAGGTGAGAAACAGGTAGCGAATCAAGCATGCCTTTCTTCTGCTGTTCACGGACGATCCAGAGTATTCGAGTCTGCCTGTTATTTAGACCATGATCCCAAAGCCGCAGAAATAAGACACCGTTTAATGAAAATAATGTGGGCGTCTGACGAAGAAACCGGTGCTTTCTCTCAAGTAAATGCTTGGTATCAATCTAAATAAATGCTTGGTATCAAAGGAGTTCATATCATCAAGGATAATCAAACATTACGTACAGTTTTTATCAAACTATATTGTTGGCAAAAACCTCAGCAACAGTTATCAAAAGGCGACCATCACATTTTCTCCTGTGTTGCTAACTAGGTACAGTGTAACAGTGTGAATTGGAGAACGAGACAGTCTTGGAAGAGGGTTATTTGCTGTGGAAGGGCATGATGTATGTAGTGTGCATATGCATTACGAATTAGTCAATGATGAGTTAACATAAATTTAATCGTATGAATTAATGGCTGTGTAATGTTATACAGGACGTATCGATATCGGTTGATAGTTTATTGGACTACAGAACGCTAAATTACATTCTCTGATTGAATATTTATGTCTCGCATATGAGAAAATAAATTGGTAACATACATAACTCCTGAAGAACCATGAGAGCTTACGAGAAATTAACCTGCACAAGTTGATTGTGTGAAGTTAATATATACGATTAGAAGTGAGCTCTTCGTGATGATACTGTAGGGTTCGTAAGAGAACTAGGAAGTGAGGAGTCATTTTTGAGTTAAAGTGCACGAGTTTGCAAACTATTAGAGGATCACGCTGGCGTTGAAAGTACATGAAAGTTCATGAAAGTGCATGAAAGTATAATACTGTTTCGTTCATGTAGTGTTGTTACTTTAACCTTGAATTTGACGAGATAGATTAAGATGGTTTTGATTGAGCAGAAAACCATGTTATAAAAATTAGAATGAAGTTAGTTTTTAAATTTTAGCGGGAATTCACGATGTTTGGAACATGCATCAAGTGATTTAGGTATGCGCGGTTGACGTTAGGATTTGGCCAGACACTCCAGATTAGACCAATCGGCTTGTCCCACTTGCCATTTTCTACTCTATTCTATCCCTCTTCACCACGCCTTCAACTTCACGTTCATTCCATATGCAAGCATTTTAGTCAATCTTTAGGCTTCAGGCTTTCAAATCAGTATGTTACGTAAACGAAGACACGACGAGCAGTTTTGTTGTTGTTTCTTTCAGAATATATACACTTCCTATTCAACTGCCAGTAAAATTAGATTAATTGTTCATGGTACAAGAGAGCGTAAAGCGTTGCTGGCTCGATATGCTGCGAGAAGAGGGTCATCGTCGTGTTAATTTTCTCGAGATTTAACTGAATTTTTTTACTGAAATAAGATCTTTCATCTTCATAGACGCTCATCCTGAATCATCGAAAAAAGTTAATGTATGCTGCACCGTTAATGAGAGACCGTGAAAAATAAATTCCTTCAACCTTCAGACAATGCACCAGTATATAAAAGAATTAAATAAATGAATTGGCTGCGGGCTCTTGACTATGGTGATAATTTCCTTCGAGCGAAGTCGGCGATGACTGAGGGCGGCTGAGCAGGAGCTTAATCGTGATGAATTTCTTGCAGTTATTTGTTTTTCGCGGTTCCAAATGCTATTTATCGTACTTGAAATTTATGTTCTCTAAATTGTGATACTTATTTAAATTGACACGTTACGAGTCATTGGAACAAGAGGATAAAACAGATCGGGACCAATCCTTTTGTCAACGCTAATTCCTTTTGTAAAATTCTACTTCAAATTTTTGTTAATTGATTATAGGATTGCGTGAAGTTTTCATATTCGCAAGTCGCCTGGTCATGTTTATGTTATATCAACTGATCAAGTTTTTAGTATACCAAAGTTTACAAGTTTTGTGGTGAGTTTAGGCTATAGCCTGTAATCGGTAGAAAATCTTCTTACAAAAGCTTAGCTGGGCAGATGCATCTGTTTAGTTATTTTAAATTTAGCAAAGCATTTTAGACGAATAACAAAATCAGTAACTCTAAATAAGAACGACCATAGTACAATTCAGCTCCTTAACGTAGCTAGTTGGCCGGACAGTGACAGAAGTGATACGCGTGTAAGTGTTTTATCTTAAGTTTAGAAACGGAAACATCTACACAAGAATGTCATTACGCTAAACACTCTACGGGGCTACAGTAAAGTGCACACTATCACAGATACACGGTGTCTCTTCGAGCTATGGAGAGTACCACACAAGACCCAGCGCACCCTCAGAGAAGTAGAAGCTGTTAAGTCCTGACTGGAAAATTTAGAGTGATGATCCGGTTGGAACTTTTAAGCTTTTTTGAGGTGAGAAATGAGTTCGATTTGAAGACTTTCTCTAGTGATTCAGCATCACTCCAGACCTTCTATAGTTCTAGACCTCCTACAGAGGCAGCCTGAAATTTCTAGATTGCCAGAAGTAGTCTAGAGTGATTAACCGTTGGAAATTGTGTCTGTTAGAAATGAAGATCGAGTTTCATTTTGAAAACCTTCCCGAGTGATCTAGTAACGTTCTAGACTTTCTAGTCGTCGAGTCGAGACCGGTTATTCTAGAGTAATGAACCGGCTGCTGGTGTGAATTTTTCGAAATCAATAGAGAACTTCCGCTTGCAGGCCTTATCGAGTCAGAGATCTGTGAACGATAGCCTCAGCAAGATTAGGTTCAGGGGGCCACCTGTTGGGATGCCAAAAGAATTTTTTAAACAAAACATTTATCACATGACGTTTGAAGGGTATCGCTTGGAAACGGTACTGAACAAGATCACAAAAATGCAACAGGTGAAAATAGGATACATGATTATGAAGAAACGATAATAACGAACTTGAAAAACAAGCGTGAAGAGTTTTTTAAACAACTCGTAATTGAAAGTCTAACTTTTCTGTTTGTGAGGTAAGCTTATAATTTTCACGAGTTTCCGGAGAAAAATTTTCAGCCGGATCTAAAAATTTTTTGCCAAAGTTCAGTCAGGCAATAAATACGTTAAATTTTAAATAGGTACTTCTAACTAAAAAGCTAAAACTTTTCTAACATGTGAAGTGTTTTACGGTAAGAAAAAGGGTTGCTAAGTGTATACACCGATTATTGCTAGCTAAATCGTTGCTTGTATTGTATGAAATTTTCGGAACTAATTTCAAAGCTTCAGTCAAATTTTCTGCCACCAGAATACGGAGGCTGGAAGCGCAACACAAAATGCAGACACCGATTTTATTTTCACGCCTCTGCTTCTCATAGCGTCGCTCCGTAACGCAGTCAACCTTTTTCTCTAAAGCATCTACAATTGCCTATAATTTTGACCACCGGACTATTTCTATCAATCGTTTTATAAATTCATCGATGGGGAGGCGAACAAGTGGGACAGAGTAACATGGATAACAGGTGGCCGGCCAGATGAAGTACGTCTCTGAGAGTGCGCTCAGCGCCAAACGGATCACTTGAATACTGATGACGATGATCACAAACGTTCAAAGTTTGCTATAGAAGTGGCTGATGGTGACGAATATAGAAGGAGTATTCGTGTATAAGTCACAAATACGTAAATTTATGTCGAATTTAATTTAAAAAAATTCGTGTAGTTTTCTAACTGGTTTGACCTAATGCGAAGACATGCGTGTGTTGTGAACAAGATATCACCTTTTTAACCAGGAGGGTGATAATCGGTTCACTTTTGAAATTCCATAACTTCGAAACTCGAAAATTTACTCAGAAATTTTAGGCCGAATACCAGCTTCTAGCTAAAGACTCTAGTGAATTTCAATTTTTTATTCGCTATGCTTTTTCAACTCGGTAGGTTAGCCATGTTTCATAAAATCACTCAGTTACAGTTTTCATATCACGCAGAGGGTTCGTAAAATCATTAGAAATTAAATTTGTCATTAAACATTGAAAATTTTCATATCGTCAACGCGTCAAAGACAATGGGAGCAATTCACAGGGGGCTGGAGAGTAGTGTTGTAAAAAATGAATAGGTTCATTAAAGGTGTTGATGTACTGCCATCAACGCAGGGCATGATTTGAAGAGTAGCACAGCGTGATGAAATTTCAAAATATCGATGATTTAACGTAGATAGATGCCTCAAATCTGGGGTAAAAATAAGGTAGAAGGGCCATCCACAGCCTGTGGTCGTTTCCCTGACACAGTGAAACTCTTGACAGTTGATTTCTCATCACCGATGATAATAATCATGGAAAAGTACGAAATAGAGCCTTCATACATAATTAAGTCAGAGATCCCTAGAGTACTTTTAGTACGGATCGTTCAGCACTTGAAAGGCTTTTGAACGTGAAGGTTTTGTCGATGAAATGGTTGCATACAACCAAATGTTCTACACTTACATTGGTGACGTAGAGTAGAATGTCTTTCTTGGCAAATTCCCTGAAATTGAAAGTGATTCGTATTGAAGCGTGTGTGCTCTGACTTGGGGATTTAGTTCTGATAGTACTATCTGTTTACGATTTACTATATTCTTAAAGTGATGATATTGACCTTGAAATAATTTTCGCATCTAGGACTGACCATTTGCCTGTGTTGTAGTGGCGGAACCGTGGACTTAAAACCCCTCCTGCCTTGTCAAGGAACTAACTTTTTGACTAATCTAGTAATGGCAATGCTGAGGTTATTCACAATCAGTTCATTGACGTGCATGTCGAGGAGACGGTCAATGAGAGGGATACAAGTGAACACGGGCGAGTCCTTTCGTCATTTTTTCATCTCTTCAAGTATTGTAAACCGGAACAAAACTCATAAAAATTCTATGATTAATTCGCGCATTTATTTCGAAATCGAGCCAGACTGTGAATGAACGAAACTGGGATGAAAGACCATTGGATAAATGAAATGAATTGAAGCGGACTGCTAACTGGAAACTGTTTTCAGAGTTTTAAAAGTATACATATTCATGTGGGTGAGTCACGAGGAATGTGGCAACTAAGTTCAGAAGACGATAATCTTTACTTGAGGCCGTCATAGCCACTGGAAGCATCAAAACGGGGTGGACGATATGATTCCTTCAGATTAGTCAACAGCCAACAGACGTAAATTAATTGGGTTCACTTGTGATCCATTTAATTTGACTTTTATCGTGGTGTTGTGGATATCAAAGGAAATGTTGCCTTAGATCCTACAACATAGGTAGAACAGGGATCCGTAGTCAATAAAGATACCATTTGGCAATGGGGAGGTTAGGTTCGTGTTTCTGATTGCTTGCAACATTAGTGAACACGTAGTTTCAAAGTGATTCTTCCGTATTTTGTTGACGAATTTTAGTATAACTAAAATAAGAGCTAATTTTCTCACGCCTATGATATACAGGTACAGAAAGATGCTTATTTTCATATCGTGAAAGACTGTCCAGAAGCTCTAATAATTTCTATTCTGGAGTTTTGCAAAAGTTTGAATGCGTTGAGTATTAATGTTTTTTAATTCATGATTGCAGAAGCATTATAGTTACACAGCTGGGAGGAGATTAAGTTAAATAATATCTTCTACGCATCGAAATCGTTGTAATTTTTTTGTTTATTTAACTTCTTTTTGAACGCATAACATTCCTACGCCGACCGCCTGCATAGAAAGGCCGCGATGATATGATATAGGCCTATAGGCGATGTACTTCGGTAAATCACGATGATATGAAGTGATATGACTTTATCATTGCATGCCCAATAACATTCTAACGAACACAATTTTTTCCTAATATTACAGACAGCCACAATTACTGCGTTTATCATAGTGAGACATCGAAGGTTTATAAATTCATGAGTACTGGGCGACTACAAATTTTCAGTGTGTGTTTCTAATGCGGCTTCTTAAAAAAATTTACATTCTTTAAGGTAACTTCACAAAGAAGTTCGGCCATCGACACCCGCTTAGTATAAAGCTCGTCTAATTTCTCTAACTATAGTCAGTGCACAGAAAATTATCACCTCTCAAAAAATCGAGGGCTTCTGGTTGTATTAATTTCAAACGGGCAGATTTAAGAGCCCTACCGAATTTCCCGACGTCATTTCGACAGGGTCGCTAAAAATTCTGTAACCCAAGGCCTTCATGTACGGGATGCACTGATTTTGAACCTTAGCGACTTCGTCCCATTTCATGGTTTTGAGCCAGCGCCCCATGATGGCCTTTGGTTCATGTTTGGTGCTCCAGGGGGCCTCGACGTTGTTATTCAGATGCTCGTCGAGGTAAGCCACGACATCCTCGTGGAAACCAAGTCCTGCAAACTCCAGAACCTTTTTACTTTTGTTGTAGGCGTCTCTAGCGAAATCCTCGTATCTTAGAAGCATGATTTTCCTAGGATATTTTTCCTTGAACGCTAGATAGCTCAAGTAGTCCTCATAGAGGGCAGAGCACACTAAACTAGGGTCTTTACAGGAGTTAGCGAGGCACCAATCTACGTTAGACAACCGCGAGTTCATCATGGCCCGGGGATCTCTGACCAGCCACACTATGACCACTCTGGGGTCCAACAGCTGGGTCTCCAGAAATGACAGTCTGACTCGAACTAATTTCGCCACATGTATGGGAAAAAGTCCGCACAGTTTGCCCAGAATGTCTGGCGCGTAGCATTTTGTACGGGGCAGGGCCGAGCACATTGCCCACAGCCGCTTGTTGCGGGAGAACACGTCCGCGTTAACGAAGGCGAAGCGCAGATAGTCGTCCAGGTGGCGGTAGTCGCACCTGAACAGGTCGCTCAGCAAGTTGTTCACCTCCACCTGAAATTTGGAAATTGGTTAGTCTTTCTAATAGAGTAAATATGATAAATCAATACCATCGAATGACCGACTTGCATCCTAGGATCTCTCGTGTATCGGGACGGTAGCTGTCTTTGTAGAGGCGGAAATAATCTGGAAAATAATTACATAAGAGCACTAATAGAACAAAATGATACAATGTTAACCCCTCACTTGACAAGGACGAATTTACTCGTCGCAATTCGAATTTTTCAACATTGTGTCTGTGAACACGTCAAATGTTTGATTTAAAAAACCGCCCTGGCACGAGTTTGCTCGTTCTTTCCTGCCCTCTCTTGGAGCAAACCGATCTTTCCTGAGTGCACTCATACATCTCGTGGAAATTAAGTCGTCTCAAAGTTGTGCGTTTTCAGCAGAACACCTGCCGAAGGGGCTATTCATAATTTTGAATAAATTTTCCCGTAGCTGAGCTGTTCCAAACTCTATTTCGCGCTTCGTTAGAAGTCGGCGTTGAATACCGGGCCCCGAAAGACTAATCCTTCGCACGCCACGTGTTGTGATGCGAAAATAAAGAACTCTAATTTTGGATAGAAGGTAGAAGTTGATTCTATCGTCAAAGTATAATTTTTCCCATGAATGATTCTCTTATATTACCGATCGCACGTCTCTGTTGTAGTGACATAACATTAATATTTTATGATGTTCATATCGTTTTCTATTGTGAAACACACCCATTCTATTTCCTAGAATGCACAGGGCATAGGTAAAGAAAAACTGGATGCTTTGCTCGTGCAGAAGAATGGACGCTTAAAAACCGAGTGATTTACGGAGTGAGTGAGTAGTCGCACTTCCACCAGGTAGACACACGACAAACTTGATGCCCAGACTTGATGCCCTGCTTCGACCCGATTTAATGTCTCGATTTAGGCCTCATATATTAATCGACAAAAAATTTACTGACCTGGTGTCCTGCTTCGAATTAATTACCTGCTGCGATTTAGGCCTCATCAATTAATAGACAAGAAATTTACTGACCTGATGTCCTGCTTCGAATTAATTTCCTGCTGCGATTTAGGATTCATAAATTAATTGAGAAGAAATTTTCCGACCTAATGTCCTGCTTCGACCTAATTTCCTGCTGCGATTTAGGATTCAAAAATTAATCGACAAGAAATTTACTGACCTGATGTGCTGCTTCAACCTAATTTCCTGCTGCGATTTAGGATTCATAAATTAATAGACAAGAAATTACTGACCTGATATCCTGCTTCGACCTAATTTCCTGCTGCGACTTAGGATTCATAAATTAATTAAGAAGAAATTTCCCGACCTGATGTCCTGCCTCGACCTGGCGCACTCCGTAGGGCATGAGCGGCTCGTAGTGGTAGTAGCTGCCGGGGTGTGCGGACACCACCTCCCCCAGCAGGGTGGAGCCGCTGCGCCACGAGGACGCCAGGATGATCCTCACCTTGGGGGTGTCCGAGGGCACCTGGACACACGTGCCTCATTAGCTCTGACTCGTAAGGCACCTGGNCCTGACTCGTAAGGCACCTGGACACACGTGCCTCATTAGCCCTGACTCGTAAGGCACCTGGCTGGACTCGCGTTTTGTCCCAAAAATTTCTTCAAAAATGACGTAAAAACGCAGAACAAATCAACGACAGACATTAAAACTGTCTAGGCTCTCCATCTAAAGTTAGATTTCATCATGGGAGAAAATTTCAATTAGTTTTACTTGTTGACGTGCTTTTGATAGCCAAGTAAACCTGAAAAAATGCTGCGCTCGAATAGCTGTCATCAGAATTTAGTTGATAACAAGCTACTCTGCACTTCAGCGCATCTATAACGAATGTAAACGCATTTAAACAACTTCAAATCACTACGAAACAGCAGCCCAGCATGGGATGGCTGTTGCTATGCGTATTATGTCCCCTCACATGCAACATGATCACCGACGTGAGTAAAAATTCCTTGCTAATCTCCCTGCCATGGCCGAGCGGGTGCTGCCTGCTTCTCTGTCGGGTAAACAATGCCCGAGCGCACGAATGAGGATGCCACATTTGACGATCACTGTCGCTTCCTCCACTTGTTTTGTCGGTTTAATTTCCTCGGCTCTGACTTTACTTGAAAATTGATATTTGTCCCACAGTTGATATTACATTACA
>VOMN01052376.1:0-13373 GCA_014899125.1 Orchestia grillus | reverse complement strand
TGCTCGAGATAGGGACACTCACACTACCCATGCCATTCCCTCCTGAAAAAATAGTGCTTCCTTCACAAGAAGATTAAGGTGCCCGCGGTGGTCCCCAACTGCAGCGCTGGGGCGGGGACAGCGTCCTGGGCACCTTAAGGACGACCGCATCGCCCGGTAACTCTACCCATTCCCGTCGATGATGTCAGTCAGAGGCACCCAAAAATGACGGAAGAGGATTTTGTGTAACGAGGGAAATTACAGGTGCTGATAAATTAGAGGGCCGGAACAATCGTGAGTCAATTTTCTCGAGGGCATCCTTCGAAATCTTGAAATTTGAGGGAGGAGCAACACGCGTACGTGAAAGAAGAGATGAGGGAACCAGGAGAAGAATTAAAGTTCAGAATGCAAACGGCGTTCAAATTTTCTACCGACCAGAGAACTCGTTTCTTATTGCAAATACAAAAGTGAAAATATTTCAGGCGGAAGAATTTTTCAGTTGAAATATCATAGAATACACTCAGCTTAATCAATACAAGCTCTCTATAATGAAAACAACGGAAGGTGCAGAGCGGCAATGCCGTGGCCACATTTAATCTTGCTGCCTCTACAAGCTGGACATTAAAATTAGGCAGGCAGAATTTGCCTTTCAGAGCCTTCATGTGCAACGAACATAAATCTATTTAGCTGCAGGAATTTACTGTCCACCGACATACTTGGAGTGCCGAGCTCTCTTCGTTCCCGAATGCTTCTTCATTCATCAACGAGTGAACGCCACACTCCTTCTAATTTCCATCAGAGCTGTGATTAAAGTTCCCCCGAGCTAGCAAGAGTGCGTGTGCGATGTTGTCGTGTGCACGTCATCGTAGGGCCGGGCAGGCCGAAAGAGAAAGCGGAGGACGATTTGCAGGTGAGAATGTGGCCAATATGGACGAATAACAAGTTCAAGATCAAATCTTGTGCGCTGAGAAAATGGGCACAATCTTCAGTTTTTTTAGAGGTTTCTGGCGCTTATCTGGCAGCGCAGAAAGAGCTTTGGGGCAGTTTTTTGTCGCGGAAACTGATTGTTTTCCAAAAATAAGTGGCGCTCTCAAGCAGACCGCATCTAGAGCTCCGATCGCCAAGCCACAAAAAATATCGTGTACCCAAAGCCCTGCGCGGCCTTTGCTGTAGATGTGCCAAATTTATTGTGAGTGCATCGGGTCTTAATTTATGGTCAGATTTATGGTACTGTTCGTACATTAGATAGGCTTTATGGTAACACACAAACAAGAATTCAGAAGAAATTCAGGCTGAGTTGCATTGTATAAATTGATATCTTTTCGGGAGAATTCTGGGAAAGAAATGCCTTGGTAAAACAAGAGATTTATGTCACTCACTAGGAGGTAAAATAGGAAAATGGTATACATTAGAACGAAATCCGGTTTGTACTTTCTTTTGAGCAAAACTTGACTGTTTCTAAGTCGCTTTCAGCATTGAATGGAGTCTGACTATGTTTCACTTGCATTGTACATCAAGGTTTATCAACATTGCTTTATCAAGTTAGTTCAAGTATTATGTTAGCAAGGCTGGAATCATCAGAAAATTCATCAGTGTAATACTTTTTTCTATTAATTAATTTGACACACATTTTCGTAATTTATGTAATGTTTTTCAATAGCTACGACTCTCGATCAAAATAAGTTCAGTACAAGATATTTTTTAACAGAAGTAATGGAGCGTACACGATAAGTCAAAATAAGTTACGTTCTGCCACTGAGCTGGAACAGTTTCCGTATTAAATAAGTTCCGTTCTACCATTCCAGGCCAAAATTTATACTTGCTTCATTGGGGGGCATAATTAAGTTTTAATTGAAGCATTTTATACTTCTAGACGTAAGGCAGGAAATAGTAAGTTTCACCATGAACAAATATTCCTAATTCAAAAAACAGCTGTTTAAATTTTACGATGTCACATTATTTATTTTTGTATCATAATTTTTGCGCTATTTTATGACCATATTTGAATAAGGCGGTATGGAAATATGGAAATGCAATGAGTTAGCATTGGTGTTATCGTACTTTTAATTGAAAATAATGATTAATGAGCAATAATGATCGAAAACATCACATGAAATTGAAGTCTTCAAGCAAAGGAATTCCACCATTCTTTTTCTTCAATCAATTGCGAAAAAAAGAAATGCTCATTTCCTTATTTGATCCTAAGAATTCAGTTTCCTTTTTTACAACGGAAGTTATTTAAATATATTAACTAGGGGTTGTAATGGTAAATTTATGGAGGCATTACGTCTAGCTGTACATCTAGGGGGCTAAAATATAGAGCAGTTTGAGAGACTATGTGCATATGTATTTTGTACATATGTGCATACAATCTGTGCGTGTGTATTTTGTACATAAATACATATATGCGAGAACTAACTACACGAGGTGACTTTAGATCACACATACGCATGATTTCAGAACGAATCTTATCTATGTAGGTCTCGAAATTGATTCACGTGTTTTTCCTGTGTTTCTTGAGAAAAATGTTTACGTTAAGGTTTCTAGAATAAAATCTTTTAGCGTCTGTTATTCTCGCAGTAGATCTTCAGTATTTTTCCGAATACATTTCATGTTAATTGTGAAGAATCAAGAAAGTTTACAAGTCAAAATCTCTTCGTTTCTTTTTACATACATCGTCACAATTACTGTAGGCCTTCCTCCTGAGCAGGAACTCATCATACTCACCATTGAACTCACCTTGAAACGTTGAGAATCATAAATGGCTGCTCTTTCTCATCTCGGAAAGGCAAAGCATGACGATCCATTAGAGGGGACACAAGACGGCTCCTTGAGGGACACCAACTTAGGTGGGCAAAATCGCATTGTTCCTTGCTGGTCGTCTGACCTTGGCCTAGAGACTTGGTGTTGCAGCGATGAGTTGCTATATGCTAAAGCTTAAAAACATTATCAAAAACTGGCGTCTGAGGTTTCCTTCGTAGGAGTCATATCTCACATCTACATCCCCGCGGCGTTGTATGTGTACCCAGACAATGCGTAGACGGTTGCGTCGCCTTGTGTTTTTAGGTGTACGAGTTAAGTACTGACCAGAGTGTGCAGGTTAAATGTTGACTAGAGTGTGCAGGTTGAATGTTCACCAGAGTATGCGAATTAAATGCTGACCAGAGTTACGAGTGAAATGCTGACCAAAGTGTGCGGGTTAAATGCTGACCAGAGTTACGAGTGAAATGCTGACCAGAGTGTGGGGTTAAATGTTGACCAGAGTGTGCGGGTAAAATGCTGACCAGAGTTACGAGTTAAATGCTGACACGAGTTACGGGTTAAATGCTGACCACAGTGTGCAGGTTAGCTATATTTAATTTCAAAATGTACAATTTAAATGCTTAACCTTCTGAGTTCTGTGTAGCTACATAAATAGATTTCCAAATGGATTTACAACTCGGTAGGGTTAGCGTGCCGAGTAAATATTAAGGTATGAGGCTGAGGTGCCGCGCTGACTCGTAGGGTCAGACTTATCAGTGAGCAATTTGTAGGGGTGATGCTCGTTATCGTATTTAATTATTTATTTGTGCATTTGCTTAAACACTCATGCGTTCATATATGGATTCAAATCCTCCTCATTTAGGAACTGCGTACAAGAATTAAGTTCGGTTGAGATCTGTTCCTACACTAAGTTTCAGTCCTACACTCAAGGACACGCGCTGCAGAGACTCAAATGTTCATCGTAGTGAGACGATGGCTGGAAAATAACATTTTTTTGCATGAGCTTGCTACTCCTCTGTTTATATCACCATAACTTGTAGAAATGCAGATTAGAATTCTGTTTACGGTAAAGGCTAGAATTTTTTTTACGTGTCCTTAGTAGGTGCGAGTTTCACATCTAATGAGCGCATAATATATTGTGCTGCATAATCAAGAAAAAATGTTATGATCAACAAAGCTGCTTTACCTTCAGGAAAAATCATTCATATGCTTTTTACCATTGTATTTTCTTAGTGCAAAGTTCCTATTTCGTCATTGCAGTCTCTCAAGAGCTTATATTTATATACTAGTGGCTACACCCCGCCAAAAATGGCGGGACAAATGATCCCTCTTATTTACGGTAACTCTGACGTTAAACATTTTTATTTTCAATATCACTGATACGGTCTGCTTCAGCTGACAGTCTCGCTACTAGTTTAGGACGGACAGACAAACGGACGGACAGAAGGACGGAAGGAAAAAGCAAGGGAGCAGCACTGGGCTATCATTATGTAGTGGGATCATAACTGCAGTCTCACATTAGCTTAGATCTTCATTGGTAGCCAAGTAAGAGTCCGTGGCTTTGATCGCTCGGCTTTGGCCCTGCAGGGATTTGTGCGAGCTAAATGTCAGTAAATGAAAAACTCTGCCTCTTTTATATTGGTGATTTTGCTAAACCATCATAATGTTGCTATGTCTATCAACATAATTTGTCATAGAAAAAGAATGTCTCTACTATACAGAGTGTCTCAAAAAAATGAATGCCTCACTTCTGAGTGCTGATGAAATGGATCCCAATGAGCTGGTTTTATCATACTTGGTCTTATTGGATGAAGAAATTCATTCTGTATCACACCATCGCAGCTCGTGCTTTTGTTGCCTGCGTTAGTGGATGACGCACGAGCAACACACTTTTACTCCGCGTACTTTGTACGTATTAAAAATCCCTCAGCGGGACCAGTTCATGTCAAATTTATGCGAAGTTTCGTTGGCGTATCACCGCCAACTGAGCTTCATAAACAAAACAATTATGCTCTTATTATGTCATGATAAAACAAGTTTTGATCTTCGTACGAGAACGCATGTTCTCGCCCTCAAAAAATTATGGTCTCGATATGAAATCCAAACAATAATTACGTTTTTGATTAATGAGGATTTCCCGAAAAGCGCGCAAACTTTCCCACTGACTCGAACCCGAGATGAAATTCTTTCAGATCTCTGTGACACCAGCGTGAAGAGCTCATCCTCGTCACTCTCGTCGTCACGCTGCTGCTCCGTCGTACGTCAGCGTGACGGTGACGTGCGCAGAGTACGACCTCTGTCACGATGCGCGTCACGCTCAGTCAAATGTCACTCACGCCTCGTGAGCGACATGAGGTCCTTCATCCACTTGCAGAGGTCGCACGCGATCTGTCAGTGACAGAAGACAGTATCTATAGACACCCAAACACGGACATCAAATGCTAACTGTGTTCTTTATTTTTTTTGGAGTCAGGCATGACGTGGAGGGGGTGTACGACCCTTTGTCCCCCGACCTGACACCCGAATTGAAAGCAAAGTTAGCATTTGTTGCCCCTATTTAGGTGTCTTCGAACACTGTCTTCTGACATTGGCAGATCACGTGAAGCATCCACTCAAAGAGGTCGTTTTTAACTACCAGCCGAGCGATGATCAGCACCGACAACTGTGCACCAGGCGCAGCGATCAGCCCTTCACATGTGGTTAGCCCGCGCGTGGGTTTCGCGTCATGCTTAAATTAATTGAAACAAATTGACCGTACGTAAAACACCGTAAAATAACGGGATTTAACATTTAACGTGACAAGTGAGTACGTCGATTTCAAATAGCATTGGTTATTGTAGGCAGATATGATAGATGCCGCGTTACTTCACCCCGTCTGGTTATCTGTTCTATGTATCATAGTGGTGTTGTTTTTACGGGTAACCGGTATTACTGCGGGAAGGGAAGTCGAAGTGTGCATTTTTCGCGTTAGAGGGTGAATCCATCATGAATGATTGAAAATTCGGAAATTAAAACAATTGAACATGACGTCAAATTCTTCTTTTGATGAAGATTTGGAGCTTAGTGAGTTTTGGCGCCGCAACTTAAAGTGATGAGATATCGAAATACCCACGAGCCTCTTAATATCACTTCACAGTTCCCACCAAGCCAAGAGTTTCATTCTTGTAGGCCGGCAACTTGTAAAGTAATCTTATTTTTACTGATATCAGGTGACAAAACAAGTAATTTCAAATTCTAGTCAGCTTAGCGACTAGAGTGAATACTATTCTGGACTGAATGCGGCGCTAAATTTCATTCTATCGTGTATTTGAGTTGCTTTGAGTGAATTTCAAAGAAGAATTTATTTTTGAGTTCAATGCTTTAGAGACGCCGTCGGCAAGAGGAGCCAAGTCATGGATCTGAAAATTACTAAAAAAATTATCATTGGTGAATGTGAGAAGTTTTTGTTTCAATTAGCAAACATTCTTTCCCAACAAACAGAGCCAAAATGGCACTGTTTACTCACAATTTTTGCTCGTATTCTAGGAAAAACTCAAAACTAAAAACACTTAAAATGATCCCAAGAAAAAAGAATTTGCATTCCAGCTTAGTTCAAGTCAATCAAAATTTATTAGAATTACGTGTAATTTTATTAAATGCATTTGATGCCAGATGGATGAGTTAGCGATCTAATGTGACGCAATTTTATTAATTTATAACTAAATCCCCTTGAAAGACTACTACCTTTTAAACGTATGCTGCATTTCGTGGGAAAAAATATCGTGACTGAAAAATTAAAAGGGCTTTTTCGCGAACAACTTCTGATCAGATTTTGTTGGGTCCAATTATTTACTACTGCATTTTGTACGGCAGCATAGGGGCGGATTCAGAAGATGTAGATCCTACAACATTCACGTGGTTTATACCGAATGATCGCCATTCTTATTAAATTGCTTTTTTAATCTAGCGTTAGAGCATGGCAGTTCTGGCATGAATTATCGGGTTACTCTGTTTTACATTTCAACAGAGGCTCCGAATAAACCAGTTGATTTCTACAGCTTTCATTCGATTTTGTTGGATTTAACCAGAAATTGTTCGGTGTTATTGCGTGAGACTAAGTAGGAAAAAGAAGTAAAGATGGTAAGAATGACAGGAATAGAAACGTTTTAGTTCTACCTACGTTGTTTCTACAAAGATCACCGTGTTATCCATTGCCTCTACGCTTCATTGACTCGTTTGTTCACTCAGTGCTGATAATAAATTCAGCTGACTTTCCCTTCCATCATTCAAACTCCCGACTGCTGCACGTGGTTTTGAACAAGAATGAGATTATTATTGAGCTTTCTCGGCAGATTTTAGAATAAGAAAGAATTCAAATAGTTTTAAATTTCAGGAGATATTTTTGATAGAAGGAACACTGACCAGGCAGGAGCAAATTAAGTTTAGATAATCTATCTCAGGGAGCCTCTCACCTCAGTCCGAAGCAGCTGTTCTGCTTACGATGACGCCTGGTAGAAAAATAACTTTTCATTTGTATGAGTTATGTTCAAGTAATAATACTCAAAGGTTAAAAAGTAGTATTCAAATTGTACCAGCGATCATTCATTTTAATTAATTCATTCGCAAATATAAAGATGAATAATGAAATACGAGGAATAAAGGTTCAAAGCTGTTCCAAGCGAATAGAAGAGTTTTATAAAACTCATAAATCTTTTAAGCTAATCTCATTCGTAAATTTTAAGCAAAAGTTTCCCCATTTTATTACAATTTGGTAAAGAATAAGTCATTTTACTTCTGAAAAGTTGTGGCTCGTTTTATTGATCCTTATTTAATCAGTTCCCCCTCTGCTCGAGAGGTCCAGCTTCACACTTTCTCGCAAGCACGTAAGTTTTCTTTGCGCTGTCGTTTTCTATGACACAACACTGAAATTCGGCCTGTGTTACAAGCAAGCAGGCGGCCGCAGGCACCGACCACCTCACGAAACTCACAGACGATGAAAATGGAAAATTTTATACAAATGAAAATTTTTGTCCGAAATGGAAAAGTTTTCGCATGCAAATGAAAAATTTTGTACGAACTACGAAATTGACAAATTTTATGTAGAATTTAAAAATGAAAAATTACTCGTACTCAAAGGGAAAATCGCATAAGGAATACCAAATGGTTAATTTTATACATAATTGGAAATCGAAAATTTTTCACACGAAAATGGACAATTTTCTACGCTACGGGTGAACGGAAACCCCAAGCTGAAATACGAAAATGAAAAGTTACGTCTGAAATACGAAAACACAAAATTTTATTTTTATCTCAGAACCATTAAAAGTTATTATTAACGCATTCTTTAAGGATCTCTAACCTTGCGGAGTTGTTCCAGCTTATTTCATGTTGAAGCTCTCGAATAGTGCGTAAATATTTCAATAAAAACAATTATATGGCTGCAAAAACAAGTTTTGTTGTTAGACAACTGTATTTTGACATAAATTGATTGCGTGCTATTTGCGAACAGTAACATGTCATAAACTTCATATGCACGCATTCATTAGCGATCCTCTTCCTGCAGTGAAAGTCACCTATTTTCACAACGTAAGCTTTCGTGCAGGAATAAATGTGTGCTCCCATTTATCATTTTTGAAACGTTGCACGTTTCATGACGAAAATTCCAATTTCAATTGAAAGTTCTACCTGATCCTCTCCCTCCACCTGTTCCCTCCACTTCCACTTACAAGCTGGGCAGTTAATCCACCATCCAGCTCTCCGCAAGCCTCTCCAACTGCATAACTCGCATCCACTTAAATCTACGGGAGGCACATGAAAGTTTTCATAAACTCGACGATGTTGCTTAAAATCAATGGTGCGATAGGGAAATACTGCAGCAATACTCTGTTACAGCAACTCACAAGAAATTTTAATTTGGAACTTTACGTACACGTGATCAATTTATTAAGTTGAAAACTTAACAGGACGAGCAATGCGTTATGACAGCCGAGGTCAATGAGTCGACCGAGGTTTAAGCGGCATTTAAGCAACAATAAATATAACAGCTCGAATAATTTTTTCTAATTTTTTCCAATAGGCCTTTTGAGTTTTTAAAATTTCAAGCCCGAGAGCGGAATGTCATTGAGGAGAAATCGTTATTCCTGCACAGCAGAGGGCTGTATCGGAACAGAAATGCCTTACGCGTCACATGCTGTAAACTGAAAGAGATGTAACGAGCTTTTCTTGGCCTTCTTTTCCAATCCTATTTTTTTTGAGGTCAGCCAAGAAAAGCTACGCAATAATCCAAATAAGAAGTGAAACATTTGTATGGCTTTGTGAGATATAGTGCATACGACATAGACAGTAATGACGGTCGTGTAAACGTACTGTCGATGTTCCTTGATGCTTTCTGTCTTCTATAGTGTCCTACAAAAGGGGAAATTCACGTACGTAATTTAATTCTTGGACATAACATCTACATTATTTTGCAGGCAGTGCACTAGATGACCATAAATATAAAACAACGAATATGTAATGATATATGTGGACTATAAGTCAATGAAAATAATGAGTCCCACTTTTGACACGATCGCCTTCTAGTTTTGTGAATAAACACGAGTCGAATTTCAGAAGTCATGTCTGGAAATAAGAACCTAGATGCGGGGCTCAACATTGTAGAGTTGACCTTGCACCTCACAACCTGTATAGACTCATATTGTCCCATTGAAAGGTTCTTTGTTGTCGCTTGAATTGCAGCGAATCTTAGACCTTATGAGATGAAGTGCACGCTTTAGCGACAGGTTTTTATGTTCAAATATAATTTTTGTATAGATTTCTTTTGCGTCCAAACCAGATATGAACCTGTAACTCCATTACTTGCTGCCACCATTTCGCTTATACATGCACTGTAATTAGCAACACGTACTAATATAAATCGTGTTCACCTTTTTACCTCCTTGTTATCAAGCAAGCGCTGTGGAATGCACGTGCCTCTCCTCATTTGACCATTTACGTTCAGGCCTCAGGAAGTTGTGATCAGAAAACTGATAATTCGTTACGCAAATAAAGACTACAGTGCAATAACCATGCAGGTATGCCTGTCGTGTACCTGCCACATGGCCAACCCATACACACATGTATGTCATGAATGTATTTTGACGCATTTTTCTTTCCTGCAACACTATAACACACATGCGTCGATGGATACACACAGCTAGTGGCTACAGGAGGAAACTCTGCGGGGCCAATTTTTCACTAATTTCTAAATTATGCTAAATTTAAGTGAGCCGACCTTTGTAAGCTATGTACCATTCGATACATCGTCATTTTCTCTTTAATTACCATATTTATGGCTATTAAATGAAATTTGTTTAGTGTTCTCGTTAGTTTTTATATGAAGACAAAATCAAAAAGGCTGAGAGATACACTGCATAAGTAAGTAAATGTAATGCTAATGAAATTTTAGGACGAAATTAGATTTAAAACAAATGAACTTGTCAATGCTTAGTTGCATCAGCTTTCTGAGATTTCCCAGCTAGCAATCTCTTCGGTGTTGCCTCGGTTAATTTCCGACAGTCGTCGAGAGTGGACGTCCTACTTTTCTTTTATTTTAGCCCAAAGTTCATAAAGATTATTGATGGTATCTTTGCGTAGCTGTTGCTTGGCCAAATGCCACACTTTCCCGATTGGATTAAGGTCTAGTAAGTGGACAGGCCAATTCTAAGCATAAAATGTTATGCTCTCGGAAAAATCTCTTCATAAACGCCGCTATGTTTATAGGAGCATTATCCTGCATGAAGACGGGATCTCTTCTAAATTATCAACATAATAAGACACAAAATGCTCAGCTAACATGACAAAGCATATAGTCGATTTAACACGTCCTTGCAGTCGAACAAAAAGTCCTGGACCATCAGCACTGTTGACTTCCCATACCATGACGGAACCTCTACCACCTTGAAGTGTTGGAATTTTACGAGTACACCTGAGATGAAATTCCTCAACTTTCATTCTTCGAACATATAGTGTGCCATCGCTGCCCATCGCTAAAAAGCAGCCTGTGCCAGTATGAGTCGTCAAATCTTCACGATTTCTGACGAATTCTTTAAGGCGCTTTTTGTTCGTTACCGATACTATCGGTTTTACGTCTTGCAATGCAACCTCTCAACTTACATACGTTCAATCTATACTTAATTGTTCAAATAGAGTACTTTGCAACAAGGCCACACCCTTTTTGAACCTGAAAAGCAGTTTTAAATTAGTTTCTGAGGATGCGATTTTTCTGGGGAGAGGGGATAACTCGAGGACGGCCACATTTGGACTATCTCGAACGCTGCCATTCTGCTGATGCCTTACCACAGTCAGCCAATCAAGTTTTTTCATTTTTTTTCATCACATTTGTGTCTCTTGTCAATTTCTCCATTGGACAACCCAG
The DNA here is from genome assembly GCA_014899125.1 of Orchestia grillus. Taxonomy (NCBI): domain Eukaryota; kingdom Metazoa; phylum Arthropoda; class Malacostraca; order Amphipoda; family Talitridae; genus Orchestia; species Orchestia grillus. The sequence continues at coordinate 2,239 of VOMN01052376.1, read as the reverse complement.
CTTTATGGAGTTTAATGAGCTCCTCACTATCATTGAGAGAAAGACGAGACATTCTGACTAAATGTTACCTAATTACTACGTTCAACACATTGGAGCAACTGGTAGGATGAGTTAAGATGGCGTATGCACGAAAATGCGGATAGATTTTCAAGATTGATATCTAATTCTTAACTGCGGCGTTTTTTTTAGCTTGCAAATCTTTGTTGTGCCACGTTTTTTGCAATTGCCTATCCAATTAAAATTTAATTAAAGAAAATGAATATGATGTTTTGAAGAACAAATGACGCTGAATCGAATGATATATAGCTTAGTATAGTTAGTTTCTTAAATTCTAGTCAAGTTTATAATTATATTAAGATATAGTCGGTGCGGAGTTCCTTTCTAGCTCCACTGTACACACATGCATACATACATACATACATTCATACATATATACATACATGCATACATACATACATGCATACATACATACATACATTGGTGCATGTATGTATACTTACAGCGTCAAACTCAGAAAAAGTCTACGGTATTTCAGACGAACGTTTAACTTACTCTGAATAGCAACCATTTCTACTCATGGACTAAAAATGAACTAAATACCTTGAAAAATAAGAAGTAATCGAATTATTCAATCAAGCGTTTTCCTGCCGCAAGAGGTTCATGCGTCAATATGGCTTCAATTTCCACGTGATGAGCACATTATCATAAGTTTTAACGAGCTTACCACACTGCAAAGCTGACACTTTATTTCGTAAATTTCTCTCGAAGCACTTATTCCGCTCGGAATTGCACAGCCACGCACACCCTTACACTCCGCCTGCTGCTGCAATAGTTTCTGTTGTTCCTACGTATACGGCCGTTTTTATCCTGATGTAGGAATTACCGAAGCAGTTCTTACAAGGATGTATGGGGGTTAGCGTAGTATGGTAACATACTAAACACAAATTAGGTAACATCGTACGCAGAGGAAAACCTGGTCCCGTGACTGAAGGCATCACGCGTTAGTGCATAAGGCCTCGGTTGAGAACCGCTGGCTTGAAGGTGCGTTTAGTTTTCTAACTGACTGCCATAAGACGAGACCTTATTCCAGCCTAGAGAAATTCATACCGATAAAGTTTAGTGAAAGTACAGTTAATCTAGAATTATTCACAGTGAGTAAAAAAATTACGAATTATTAACGCAGCCGTGGTTCTGTTAAAAATTACTAGGCGTAGAAACAAACAAAACTCTTTTCCGAAATAAGAATTAGATGAACTCTTAATCTACGTGAAAACGATGGGGCTTGACAAAGATTAAAATACTCTTCCTAGAAAACAATTAGGTACACTAGTCGTTATTCTACGTCAGCTAGGCCTACGAAAGTGCATGGCGCCCAACTTGTCATACTCCGCATGCCGGATGCCCCAGAAGGCCGCTGTGCCAGACGGATTTGTTGACAGGTTCAGGAAGCGCAGGGCCAGAAACAGACTCTCTCTGGCAACAAGAATAATCCTTCGGGCAGATTGGAGCTCGCTCTGAATAGGTCTTCTGATTCGGCCATCAAAGGGTGCGCCGGCGCTAAAGACGGGTGCTTCCAGACGAGAACCCCATCGGGATCTGCTCGAAAAAAAGAATATTGAGGAATAGGAATACGTAGTGAACGTCCTGAATATTGTTCTTGACCAAACGTAGGCCCAGGCGTATGAGGAGGACTGCTCAAATATTTTACGACAAATGAATGCACGTTGTACGACTACATTAATTACAGAAGGAAAAGGTTTGGCGTTTTAGAACTTTCAAGGTTGGTTTTTAATCACTGGAGGCCATCATTTCGACGAGAAGAGCAATATACACTTAGGGAAGAGAAGGATGATGCGTTAACTAGAGAATTCAGTTGAACACTAATTAGCTTATTTCTCTCTCCTGAAACGGTCGTCCCCTCCGCCAGGTTTCAACATTGTCCTGAAAAAAGCAGTGTAGATCCTGATACGGCCCTCTGTATCGCTGTCAGCTGCAGCAGTCATATACTACATGTCATATTATAATGTATTCATGAACTATTCATGTTTTCATGATGACATGAATACTGTCTGGAAAAAAATCGGTTGTAATTACATCCTAAATTATATTATATGTGTACATTCTCCAAAGCACGCTTCACATTGCAATGTAGGCACTTTCACCCCAACATATAGCAGTATAGGCACTATTACCCTATCATACAGCAATATAGACATTACCACCACAGCATATAGTAAAA